>OY756935.1:230530-466066 GCA_963580335.1 Leptographium flavum
GAGCCACTTGTCGGGATGACCCCAGGCTCCCATAAGGGGTGATGCAGGTTGAAATCACCCGCAACGATTGCCGGGCCTTGTGGGAGGGGAGGGGGAGACCACCCGGCTGCCGAGGAGGAGGGTTCTCGATACACGTTCATAACGTGGACCGAAGCAGTGGGGTTGGCGAGGCGGAGGAGTAGAGAGTCTCTCGAGGGGGGGGTCGGGATCTGTGAGGCTTGAAACCTCTCTTTCTTGACGTAGGAGAGGACCCGGGGTCGGTACAACTCCCAGTCGGTCACCGGAGCGAACAGAGCGAAGCCCGGGTGGGTCTTCGTCGTCTTCTTGCCGTCTTGGAATCTCGTCCAGGGTTCTTGAATAAGCACGACGTCATAGTTGTTGTCAAAGGCAAGACGAAGTGCGATGTCGTGCGCAGGGCCTCCTCTCCCGACATTGGCTTGGAAGATGGAGGCCTGGCAGTTTCCCTGGGTGGAACGGCTGTTGTGAAAACGTCTCCTACTCGGCATGAGACCGGGGGGGGGAGACGGCTATGTGTCCCGAACCGGTGGTTGCGGGTTCCTGTAGGGGAGGGGCGGGGGCCGACGGGGCGGGCGTTCGGCGCAAGGCATCATGCCGGACCCGGATTTCGGTCAGAGCTGATTTGCTCTTTCGCTGAACCTTGTTGCCCTCGATGTTTGGGCGAGCTGGGCAGTTCGAGTCTGTGGCCGGGTGGGGGCCATGGCAGTTGCGGCAGAGGGGGGTCCTGACGCAGTCTCCGTGTGCCCGAGCCAGGCAGTTGGAGCACTTCTTTGTCCTCCGGCAGAGCGGGGGGCAGCCGAAGTCCAGGCAATTGAGGCATTGTCGTACTTTCTTCCGGGGTTCGAGCCTGTATGACACGTTGCTCGTGCAGAAGAGCCGGAACGGTTTCGCTGGCTGCGAAAGCACCACAATCAGGTCGCCCAAGGGGGACTTGTCTCCCTGCGACTTCGCCCATTTGATCATCACAGGTGTGCAGCCAGTTTGTCTGCGCACCTCCTCCGCTACCAGCGGGTTGTCAACTTTCAGGCGCGGGCCGGAAAGTGTTGGGAGGTGCCGGGGGACGTCCTTGACCATGTGAAAGATCCAAGGGGTCCAGGTGTCGACCTTCGCACCAAGCCCTGCTTCTAGCTCCCACTTGCGCCGGGACAGGGTCAGGGCCGCGGTGCGGCCATCCGGGACGATTGCGAACCCAGACTGGGTCCGCGTGACCGCCCGCACTGCTTCCGCGCTGGAGCCCAGAATCTCGTCCAGTCGGCGCCTCACTGCAAATGGGTGCTGGGCAGCGAGAGGGTGGTCCTTAGGGGTACGGACGAAGAGGCGGTTGTCGGCCCTGGTCGGTTGGCTGGGCTGGGCGTGTCGGGGAGGTGCTGGTGCTGGCGCCCGCGCTCCTCTGTGTGCTGCCGCGGCGTAGGACGTCGAGGCAGGGCCCGCTCGAGGGCGCGGGGGAGGCGGTGCCGTCTGCGCTGTCGGCGGGGGGGGCAGCCGTGCCGGGCGCGATGAGAGGGGCAGCGGGGGCGGCCGTGCCGGGAAGGGGGGAGCAGGGGGTGAGAGAGGCGGTGTCGGTGCCAAGCGCCTTCTGAGCTCCTCTACCTCTTTCCTAGCCGCGTCGAGCTCACGTACGGTGCGCTCGTACTTGATACGGTAACCGCTGCAGCAAGCGCAGTGCTCGGCCGTAGGTGTGACTGAGGCCCTGGACGCGTCGCGAGACGCGTTGGGGCGCGGGATCACGGGGGTCCGAGGGGGCGGCGCGACGCTGTCCGCATGCTGAGAGCACCTCAGCTGGCCCTTGGCTGCAAAACGGTAGCACTTGGTGCCGCGTTTGGTGTCGGCACCGCAAACGCGGGCCGTCGCTTTCGTTGTTGTGAACATCCTTCGACACGGAAAGCCTTGCCCGAAGCCATGGTCGGTTCTTCAAAAAGTCACGTGTAAAGGCGCACGTGATCTACGCGAACACGTACATCGCCCGTACCCCACAAATCAGCTGCCGAGGCAGCACCAGGCCGAGAATTCCAGCCATCCTCATCTCCTCGTCTCCTCACGCCCAGGGGCATCGGCATGCCACCCATTGCGTCCATGGCTCCGCCTGTCTGTGTCCATTAAGAAGCGACGACGCGTTGGTATTTCCTGGTTGTAGTCGTCGGCCATCAGTCTCTCGGTCAGCGGCCTCGTCTCGATCATCCTCTCTTTGACGCGCTTGATCGATCATGGCCTTTAACTACTCGGCCATCAACCCGGCCTTTGGCCGCGGCAGCCAGCCACTGCTCGGCTCCTCCGTCTCCTCCATCACCTCCCGCTCCGGCAGCCACCACGGCCGGCACCACGGCCATGCCAGCAACAGCATGTCCAAGATCTACCGCCAGGCCTCGACGCTCTTTTTGACGCGTCGTCTGCCCGAGGCCCTGACCACGCTGCTGCCGCTGCTCACGCCCGCCGAGGCCGACAGCGACGGCGACCGCCACGAACACCGCAGCGACTACAGCCCCGACAGCGCCCCCGGCCAGGCGGCCCCCCTCGCCAGCGCCTCGCGCACGACACGCGTCAAGGTCTGGAGCCTCTACCTCACCATTCTCAACGCCATCCTCGAGCTCGAGCCCGACGAGGGCAAGGACGCCTTTGGCACCCAAGAGTGGCGCGCCCTGTGTGCCAAGGTCCGTGACGGCGACATTTGGCAAGACGTTGTCCGCAACGGCTACCACGCCCGCGAGGCCGACGTGGACGCCGACGTCGTCATCAACCTCGCCACCCTCCTGCTCGCCCACTCCCCTTCCCAGGCTCTCAACCAGAAACGGCTCGAGAGCTACCTATCCTACGCCCAGTCGCCGGCCCTGGCCCTGGCTGCCCGGCTTGGCGCCTCCTCGCCCCGACGCTCCCTCTCCCGCCACCGCTCGCCCGCCCGCGGCGCCGCCGCTGGCACCGACACGCCGCGCGACCTCAACGCCCGCGTCAAGATCCTCGAGCTCTACACGCTGCATGTCCTGCTGCGCAACGACCAGTGGGACTATGCGCGCGACTGCATTGCCGCCAGCCCGCTGCTCGACGAAGAGCGCCGCGAGGCCTTTCTACAGGCCCTGCAGAGCCTGCACGATGACCAGGCGCTGAGCGCCCAGCGTGCCCGCGAAGAGCACGAGGCCGAGCAGCGCCGCCGCCAGCAGGAGCTCGACGACGCCCGCCGCATACGCGCCGAGAACGAGGAACGCGAGCAACGCCGAATACAAGAGGAGCGGGCGCGACGAGAGGAGGCCACCGCTACTGCCACAGCGACCGACAGTGTCTCGGTGGTGTCGGCTGCCTCTGGAGCCACAGCCCGGCACCACAGACCTCCGTCCAGCGTGGGCGGCAGCTCAGCAAAAGGCGGCCGTCCCCGGTCGTCGCACGGCCGCGCGACTGCCTCGCCCATCGCCCCCAAAGCCCACGCGATCAAACCCCAGACGCCCAAAGCCGACACTGTTGTCGCGCCGTCTTTCGGGACACGCACTGCCCTGCTCTTCCATAATGTGCGTGTCCTCGTTGAGCAGATGGCCGCCGCCCTACAGTCGAGCCCGCTGGCCATAGGCCGGACGCTGCTCTTTATTGCGGCGCTGCTGGCCGTTTTGGGCAAGCGGAACGTGCGAGAGCGGATTGCACGCATTCTGGGAACGGGGTGGCACAAGGTCAAGGCCACGGCAGGGATGGGCGTGAAAGTCAGCTATATTTAATGTGTTGTTTGGGCGTGTGCGTGCATGGTTGTATGGCTGTATGGTTTCTGCTGTTTTGCTTTACGAGATTGGGCAATGCCGTTTGGAAGTCTGGAAAGTCTGGACCTGTAGCTTGGGAGTTGGATATTGCAAGGGAAGAACAGACGCCTTTTCGTCTTTTTTTTCGCTAGTTCTATTGTACAGTTCATTTGTCGCAACGACCGAATGGTCTCTATATACAACCCATTCTGCTCTCGGGTATAGCATCAAATGCAGGAGATTGTTTTGGTATTGTGTCGGTCCAAGTTTGACCGTATGCTACGTCATAGCCCCAGGTCGATACCGCCCAGGGCCGGCGGGCTAGTATTGTGTCCGATTTGTTTTCTTTTGGTAAAAGAGCTGTACAAAGGAGTGGTCAGTACACGATTGCCAAAGACTGCCGCCCAAATAACGAAAAACACGTACATCTGTCCTGGAACTGCCCAGGTTGATAATCTTTGGACAGCCCTCGCGGTCCTTTTCGAGCCGCGTGCACTCGAAGCAGTAGAACGCGTCCGAGATGCCCTCACCGCCGCACACGACGCACTTGTTCTGGTAGTTGCCAAAGCTGCATTCGTCGCAAATGCGCACCAGCGTCGTCGGCCGCACGTACGAGTCGCACACGGGGCACTTGCCGTCGCACTTGTCGCAGAGCCGGCCGATGGCAATTCCGGGCTGCTTGCGGCACATGACGAGATCGGGGTGGTGGCGCGACATGGTGGGCGGTCGTGGTGGTGGTGCTGGGGGGACGAGAGAGTCTCGTCGACGTCGCGAGGCGGACTTTTGTATGTGGATTGCAGCTCTGTCATTCGTCGCCACATTCTAGCCACTTCTGTGGCTTGACAGTAGCACGTGACACCACTCTACGGCTGGCATACGCGATATTAGACAAGCTTGCGATTGATTGTGCTTTTTGTCGTGCCGGGACCTGGGCACTGCGCGATCCCAGTTTTCATCTCGTCCCGCACGATATCACTCTGTTCGAGGCCCTGGACACCATGGCGACCCATAGGTGCGCCCAGCATGTGGTGACAACGGAGCAAGGGAGCGAGGCCGCCATGCTAACAGCTTACAGCGACTCTTCGACGATGGACGGCGATGCGCTGCGGCCGGACTCGCCCATGACGATCGACCCAGAAGTGGCGTCGCCCCCGACCGAGTTGCCGCCGCCGCCGCCTCTCTCGCCCCAGACGGCCAAGAGGCGGAGGGATACTAAACAGGAGGTGGTGGAGGCGGGAGAAGATTCAGCCTCTTCTCCGGGAGAGATACGCGAGTCGACGCGCGCACGGCAGCCACGTGCTGACGAGCCGATGTCGAAGCGGGCCAGGTGGGAGGGGCGGGAAGAGCATCACGAGGACCGGCGGCGGGACAGCCAGCAACACGACAGGCGGTCGTCGGCCGGCGGCGCCGAACCGAGCAGGGACCAAGCCGACCAGGCCGACCAGGCCGACCAAGCCGACCGGCGCATGCGCGGCCGCGTTGTGTCCCAGGAAGAGCGCAAGCGCGGCCAGCGGCTGTTTGGTGGACTGCTCAGCGCGCTCAGCCGACCCGGAGGTCGTGCCGCCACAGGACAGGGCCGGCGACCAGAGGCCGGACCGGCACGACGACCGCAGCCGCCACCGCAACCACAACCGCCACGGGCAGCACGGTTTGCACCGGCCGAGGACAAGGAGACGGTAGCCCGGCTGGCGAAGACACGCGCACTGGCGCAGGTGGACTATGACGAGAGAGTGGTGCGTAGTCGAGAGCGTCTGGCGAGACAGGCCAGCGCGGGACGACGACCAAACTAACTGACCCGACAGATGCACACACGGCATGCGACAATGCGCACCTGCGCACGCTGTCTGGTGACAAGGAGCACGCCGAGTGTGGTACGTGGCCACGAGACCGGGACGTGACGGTGTCCCGCAAGCAATTCGTTTTCTAACAAGTTTCACAGTGCTACCGCCCGACGGTGCTGGACGAGAAGCAAATGCGGGAAATTCAGGAGCGGATCCAGACCACAGACGAGACGATTGTGCGCGAGAAGGCCGAGTTTGCGGTGCGGAAGCGGGCCAAACACCTCGAATGGGGTGTGTCCGCGGCTGCAACGGACAGGCCAGACGAGCCAGCGCGACCTGTCCAGCCAGAAGCAGGAGCGGTGACGACGGTCCAGCCCAGGGCAGTGGATCCATCCGCTCTAGAGGCCACAGCAACAGGTGCGGGTGAGTCGGCCGCTCTCCAGAGCGAGGACGAGTGCCAGGGCGGGCCGCGGGACGCGCCAGCCGCGGCGTCTCCGTCATCTCCGTCATCTCTGCCACGAGGTGGGGCCGAGAGGGAAAAGGATGGGCAGGAGGAGCAGGCTGAGCAGGCCGCGGCGCACGACAACAAACAGGACAGGGCGGAGGTGCCCCAGCATCATGACGAACATCGGCAGCGACACGAGCATGACGACAGAGATAGGGACATCATGGTGGAGACAGAGGAAGACATGGTGCTGTACTGAGCCCACAATAAGCCCAGCTGGCATGGCATGGAGCGGTGGTGCGATGGAGGCTGGGCAGGCGAGACAACTAGGTCAAGACGGCGTCGACGACAGTCTTGGGCACGGGACCCGGCTATTCTTATTCTTAGGTCCCGGCAGGCAGAGAGTAGGAGAGCATGGAGAGGAACGGCGGCTGATTGGACGCTTGCACGTATTACGCCGCCCCGTTCGCTGACTGTCGCAACTATTGCATGGAGCAGGCCGGGCGAGTGTGTCTCTCGGCCGAGGACTAGCGATGGCTACACGCCAGCGGCCAACAGCCGTTACAGAGAGCGTTATCCTTGCTCTGCGTATCGACATCTGACGTCTGCGATAGCATGACGTATCGTGACGAGATAAGTACAGAGGGCGTCGAGATATTGGAGCATGCCATCGAGTAATAGACTTTGGCTAGCGTCCTGGGGCAGGCGCTGGGTTCCGGGCTGGACTCGTCTGGGGGCGGGCTGCTCCGGCCGCCTGCAGGTTCCTAGCAGATAGGTGTGTTACGTCGGTTACGTCGCTTCAGGTGAGGCGTGCAGGAATGGGCTTTCCAGACGCGGGGCGTGACGGAACGCTGCTGCCTCGCCTCAGCTGTGGTGGCGCATCGCCCGTGTGTCATTCGCTTCTGGGCAGGAAGGCACGCGTCACCGAAAACCAGGCAGCACGCGTGGGTGGCAGGCACACACCCGCCAAGTGGGAAGCTGCATCCGGACGCCTGAAAGCGCGAAAACGGTTAAACTCTGCGATCGCCAGGTTTTGATTTCAGGCCAACTAGGGCCAACTGTTAAACTCGCGGCGCGCAACAACTTTCTTTTGGCCAGCAGGCTTCCCTATTTTGCGAGAGCTGGTTGGGCACAGTGCGCCCCCTGTGGCTGAGGAGGGGGCGGCGTCCTATCTTCCGGGGTGGGGGTGTCCAGCGATTGTCCCAGCGGGCGACTGCCCGATCGATCCGTCTGTTTGGCTGGCTGCTTTTGGGGCTTGGCTTTGGTCATTGACCGCAACCCGAACAACAACGTCACGACACCGAGAGCAGACGCGACGGCTGCTTGTGCCCCCGCCCGCCCTTTCTCTTCACCGGACACGAATAAAAGTACGCCCGCCTGCCTGTCCCCTTCCCGACATGCTGCCGCGGCTGCATTAGTCGTCTCACGCTCCCTCTCTATGCCGTCCCTGAGCGACGACGCCATCCAACTGCTCAGCCCTGCCCATTCGCCCGCTTCCGCTGCGCCCGCTCCCAACACTCACGACATGACCATCCTCGACCGGCTGCGCGGCATGCTGCCGGTGAAAGCGGCCGACGTCCGCGAGTACGAGCCACTGCACAATGGCAGCCGGCTGCCGCTGCCGCTGCCGCTGCAGGACGAGGACGAGGACGAGGACGGCATTGGCTACGCGTCGTCGTCGCTGCTCGAGGGGTCGCACGAGTCCATTGAGGCCCAAGCGGCCTTTTCCTGGATCGAGTACGGCATCTTTGCCCTCGTCGGTGTCGCCATGCTCTGGGCCTGGAACATGTTCCTCGCTGCCGCGCCCTATTTCCAGATGCGTTTTGCCACGGAGCCGTGGATCCTGTCCAACTTCCAGTCGGCCATCACGTCCGTCTCGACCGGCACCAACCTCGCCGCCATGATCGTCCTCACCAACATCCAGTACTCGGCCTCGTACCCCTTCCGCATCAATTCGGCCCTGCTGATCAACGTCACCGTCTTTCTCCTGCTGACGGCCTCGACCAAGCTCTTTCTGCACGTCTCTGCCACGGTCTATCTGGCCTTTCTGCTCGTCACCGTCTCGGCCGCAGCCTGGGCCTGCGGCCTGATCCAAAACGGCGCTTTTGCCTTTGCCGCCTCCTTTGGCCGCCCCGAGTACACCCAGGCCATCATGGCCGGTCAGGGCGTCGCCGGTGTGCTGCCGCCAATTGCGCAGATGGTCTCCTTTCTCGTCTTCCCGCCGCACCACGGCCCGCCGCCGCCGACCGATGGGACGCCCGCCAATCCGGTCGAGTCAGCCATTGCCGTGGCCGGCAAGTCGGCCTTTTACTACTTTTTGACGGCCGTGATCATTTCCGTGCTGGCGCTCATCGCCTTCCAGCCGCTGGTCCGGCGCCACAACCGCCTGGTCGAGGCGCGCATGGTCGAGGCGCTGTCGGAGAGCCTGGCCTCGATCGAGGAGGTCGAGCGGTCGGCGCGCAAGGTGATTGGGCTGGGCGCGCTGTTCCGCAAGCTGCACTGGTCGGCCTTGACCGTGTTCATGTGCTTCCTCGTCACCATGTTCTTCCCGGTCCTGACCCCCAAGGTGCTGTCGGTCACGACGCCGACGGCCACGGACGGCGCGGACGGGTCGAAGCAACTGCCGCTGCTGCGGCCCGGCGCCTTTATTCCGCTGTCCTTTTTCTTCTGGAACCTGGGCGACCTGCTGGGTCGCATGTCCGGCATGCTGCCGGTGGCAGCACGGCTGCGACAGCGGCCGTCGGTGCTGTTTGTGCTGAGCATGGCGCGGTTCGGCTTTTTGCCGCTGTACCTGCTCTGCAATGTGGGCGGTCGTGGCGCCGTCGTCGACAGCGACCTGTTTTACCTCTTTTGCGTGCAGCTGCCCTACGGCCTGACCAGCGGCTTTATCGGGTCCAACGCCATGATGACGGCCGGCGAGTGGGTCAGCGACGGCGAGCAGGAGGCGGCCGGCGGCTTCATGGGCCTGTGTCTGGTGGCAGGCCTGACGGTTGGCAGCCTGATGAGCTTTGCAGTGGCGGGACTATAGGGGCAGTAGGCGCCGGTTGTTTTGGGGGATACTTTTTTTTTCTGTTTGTTTGGAATGTTTTTTTCCTAGCTGTGCTACTGCCGCGTTGCATGACTGACGACTTGTATCTGTCTTGGCGTTGTTTGTTTTGCTTTTGCTCTTTTTCCTGTTTCTTTTCCTCTTCCTGATCCCATTTTTCCCCTTTTTGCTTTTCTCCTGCATCCCTCATAGCTGACAGGCCACACTGCCTGTATATCCTCGTACCCTCTTGCCTTGCATGTCGTGTAACGGTGTGCCGTATTCCCCTCCCCCAACCATAGAGATATCCCCAGAGAGACCATGAACCTCAATATCGATCTCGATAGCCCCGTCCATCATACCATGTCATGTCGTCTAAAAATACAGTGCATTATACAACAGAAATCACTTGTTTAGCCAACAGTTGGTGGGCTGCTGCGGCTTCTCCGTGGCCATGTAGAAGCCGCCCTGGAGCAGGTCGCGCTCCTGGTCCTGCCAGCGCTTCAGCCGGTGACGGCCCGCCTTGCGGTCGAGGTCGCCGAGTTTGGCGCCAATGGTCTCGACGCGGCCGTCGGGCAGCAGCGAGACACGCAGGAAGCAGGTGCAGTCACGCAGCGTCATGGCCGTCTGGAGGCGGGCGAGTGCAGTGGCGGTGGGAGTATCAGTGATGTTGGTGATGTTGGTGATGTCGGTGATGTCGGTCTCATCCGTGTCGCCGATGCCGTCCTCGAGCGACAGAGCGAGCGCGCCGATGGGATCGAACGTGGTCTGAATCGTGGCCAGACGGCGGAAGAGGTCGGTGGTGCGCAGCCAGCGGACAATGGCGGTGCGTGCGGCCAACGGCAGGCGGCGGTCGCCCAGATGGCGACAGACATAGTCCCAGAGTGCGTCGTCGGTGTCAGCATCGGCGGCCTCACGTCCCGCGATCAGCACGAGCGGACATGGCCTGGGTGTCCGGCTCTGGGCCGGGCCATGGCTGGAGAGGAAGGCGGCAAGGGCGCAGGTCCGGCAGCGGCGGGCGTTGGGCGGCGCGGTCGGCGACTGAGCGAGCCACTTTGGTTTGAACTGAATGGTAAAGGGTGCAGAAGAGGCAGAGGAATCGCAGGTCATGTCTTCGACAAGCAGAGCCACATCGACGCCTGCGGCAATCGGACGGCCGGCCCAGTCGGCGCGGCGGCGGCTCTGGGCGTCGTGGGCGGCCAAGAGGCGGTTCAGCTGGGGCCGCAGCAGATCGACACCGCGGACGAGCCGCTGGGCGACCAGGTAGTCGGAGCCGACCAGGGGCTGCAGCACAGACGCGTAGTAGGCATGGTGGTCGATGCAGACGTGGGGGCTCAGTCCGGGGACGTCTTTGGGCACGCGGAGCAGGTGAGAGCGGAGCAGGTGAGCGGTGTCGTCGGTGTCGTCGGTGTCGTCGGTGTTGTCGGTGTTGTCGGTGTTGTCAGTAGAGTCCGTCTCCTTTTCATCCTTTTCGGCCTTGTCTTCGTCCACGCGCAGCTGAAAGACGGCATTGGCAGAACCCTCGCCCGCAAAGGTGCAGACGACCGTCCGCGGCAGCACTGCGAGTTCCGACGACGTCCAGGTGGATGGCGCGGTGGAGACGGCAGTCGAGCAGGAGGAGGCAGCATCGCCCGGACAGGCCAAAGAAGCCGAAGAGCCAGAGGCCGACAGGCCAAAGACGGGGACGACGACGACATCGCCTGGGGTGGCGGCCATTGGCTGGCGACCGATGCGGGGCGTGGGGGGAGGAAAGAGGGAGGGGAGGGGAAGGGGTGGGAGGATTGTGGAGGGAGTGGCAGGTCGAGATGGACGGGCCGGGTAGTTTCTCGGGAATTGGGACAAGGGGATCGTGAAAAGCGACGGCGATGCAGATTTTCATACGATTGTGTCTGGGCACTAAAGCGAGCGAATGGGAACGATACGAAAAAGGAAAGAACGAGTGTGTTGGAAAATGTTGGCAGTCGGGAGGCGACAGGGCGCAGAGGAAACGGGCAAGCGCCAGGCGACGGCGGCTTCCTCTTTTCTTGTCGCGGGGCCGCCAACGGGTCCATTCAGGGAGGCGAAGAGGCGAACGGGGCTTTGACTTGCACCCAAAGAGGAAGTAACGTTCCCAGCTAGGAGATCGAGCACGAGCAGGACCTTTGCACGAGTATCAGCTCAACATGAGCCATCATCGCATCCGAGTGGTGCCGTGTACCAGCCGTGACACCGCGGACGCGTCCGCTGCCCACAATACGGCTGACAGGTCAGATGAGCATGGCCATTGGCGCAGCAGCCTGCTCACGTGTGCCAGAGAAGTACGGTCGTCCACCGTACGCTTGGAAGCAGTCCCAAGTGCTCATGGGCTCTCTCGTATCGCTAGCACTTTACGCGGAGGGTTTGTCTCACCAGCACTTGCGCACAGGATTGGACGACGACCGCCTGATGCCGTGTGAGACAGAAGAGACAGGACGAGGAACACGGACCATTCTGGGCCACCAATGCCTTGCTAGGCACTTGCCCCACCTTCATGACGCTGCTGTCGTGCACTCCTGCGCTTCTGCAGGCAGCCTGAAGTACGACATACTCGTAAGATGCGCAATGCTGCCATGGAGCCCACGGTCCGTTCCGGCTGCAGATTCCATGGGCTTCTGCGTGTTTCCAGGTGGTGTGTTGTTGCCATGTCTGCCATCTGCGAGTACATTGTATGAGTACTCGTATCAGCAACTGGCTGTTGATTGTGGCGGCTGACTGCTGCCGTTTAGGCGCAACTGCAATCTTCCTCCCTTTCTTCCTTTACGCGTCCGATGGATCTGGGAAGAGCGGTGACCGCGCCCTGCATGATTTGCTGCTGGTCTCGACCAATGTAGGCCTTGTCTCACTCTGCCATGTCTGGGTCGGCGGCGATCTAGCTGCCCAACTTTGGGTCCAAGAACTCGCTATAGGACCTATAGGAGCCGAGTCGCATTAAGTGTGCGCTTCTGGCATTGTAGCAGGAACTTGTAGCGCCGGACCGCCTACAAATACAACAGCGCATTGGCCCCTCACCTGATCCGCATCGCCGGCCGGCCGTGCCGTCCGCCGGAAGTCGAGCGAAACTCGCGACACCCGACCTCGCGCCACACTGGCATGAACCGCACCCGGCAATCGAGACGCATATCACCCATCGCCCATCGTACATGACCACACTGCCCTGCAGTCCGTCCGCCCCCCGGGGCACCAGCCCATGCCGGCGTCTGGTCACCCCATCCCCAGACGAGTCGCACGGTGTCCTGCACGCTAGGCACTAGCACGAATCACACGTCCGTAGCGCCTATAGTGCATATGCACCTCTCCCCTAGCACTCATGCAGCAGCGCCTCGCGTGCCGTGGGGCCTCGGCGGTGTGGAGTCACGTGCAGCGAACCAGTCAGGTCCTAGGCATTTGCTGCCGCTGCTGCATGTTGCATTGCGGGGATTGGCAGGGGCGCGCCGCCCATTGGCAGGTCGCTCTCACACCACCCATATACCAATTTTTCTGCCCGGTGCGCCTGTGTGTTTTTTCGGTTTCTATTTTTCGTCGCTCTCCTCTTTCGCTCCGCCTCTCCGGCTTTCTCCACCGCAGCCACCAGGGAGCTGCCCACTCACACACTTTCTCTTGGCCCGACCAGAGAACCGACCGTCTCGTTTTTTTTCCTTGCTTCGCCGGCTCCTGTCATTTCTCGTCCTTCTTTTTGGTCTCCTTGCATTGCGCCGCACAGTCTAATTTAACTCGACGACTGATTCCCGACTCGTTGTTTTCCTCCTCTTCTGCTGTTCTACGCATCTCGACTTTTGGACTGCAACTTCCACTCTAACCCCCCCGATCGACAGCCTCAACGCTTCTCGCTTCTCGCTTCTCGCTTCCCATTCGACGCTTCAACGCATTACGACTTCCAACGCCAACATCTCCAATCTACACAATCTCCGACGACCTCCTCAGCCTCCGGCGCCGCAGTTCTCCCCCTCCCTCGACCACCCTCGACCCTCGACCGGCCCTCGCTCCTCGACCCCGTCACCATGCGGGCGGCATAAGACCGAATCGACTGCGAAAGCCCTCCTCAAATCGGCGCCGCTGCCGCCGCCGCTGCCGCCACCATGGCCTTCAACTTCAACTGGTCGCCGCTTGCGGCCGACGCCAGCTTCTACCAGCGCGCCCGCGACCTGCTGACGACAGCGCTCAACAAGTCGCCCAAGCCGCCGATTATTGTCGACGACATTATCGTGACCGAGTTCAATCTCGGCTCCGTGCCGCCCGACCTCGAGATCCTCGAGATTGGCGATATCGCCGCCGACCGATTCCGCGGCATCTTCAAAATGTGCTACACGGGCGACGCCTTTCTCACCCTCAAGACACGCGTCCAGGTTAGTTTCCCCCCCCTCCTTGCACCCGCCCCCAGCACAGCACATCTCGCCCATCTTGCTTGGTCGCCCGCCTTGGGTGCCGCCATTGGGCCCCTCGTGCCGCTGCGCAGTGGGCCCGAGCAGCGGTGAACAAGTACGATTTCATCTCTCTATGCCTTTTTGGGCTTCAAGCCTCTCCACTCTGCCTGCTGTCGGGCTCTGCTGCCCTTCCACATCGCGTTTCAGCTGCGACGGCTTTTGTCGCCACCGGCCTCGAGTTTTTTCGGTTCTTGGTTCTTGCTGCCCGAGCGCGCGTCACGCGGCCGAAGTCGAAGGCCAAGAGCCACAGACACGAGGACAGAAGAGCAGGCGAAAGGCAGCCGGGGAGGCCGATGCCGGCTGGTCGCAATTTGGGCGCGACAAGGATTCGCGTGTGCTTATGGCTGGCAGCGCCTTCCATCTCATTTCCTTGCTACGTCATGCTGCACAGACTCACTACTACGATACCTCGATACCTCGAAACGTTGTTGCTGCGGCCTATAGCACGTCTGCTAACATTGCAGGCCAACCCCCTCAACACCTATCTCTCCTCCAAGCCGTCCTTTACGTCCCCCGAACCACTGGCCGCGGCGTCCGGCCTGACGATTCCCCTCCAAATCACATTATCCGAAATCAAGCTCTCCGCTTTCATCATTGTCGTCTTCTCCAAGCAAAAAGGCCTCACCCTCGTTTTCCGCAATGATCCGCTCGAATCGCTCAAGGTCTCGTCGACCTTTGACTCCATCCAGTTTGTTAGGGACTACCTGCAGAGGACGATTGAGGGCAAGCTGCGCGACCTGATGATGGACGAACTACCGGCCATCATCCACCGCCTGTCGCTGCAGCTATGGTCACCCGACCAGGCGCCCAAGGAGGACGCCAACGCCACGGCCGAGGACGACGGCGAGGTGCGCGTCAACCCGCTAGCCGACGTGCCACCAGACGCCGTCGATGCCAACGGCAATCCAGTCGATGCGGGCGACATTTCGTCCCTCTCCACGACGGGCACCTCAGAGACGCAGTCGCTGTTCTCGCAAAAGAACCTGGTGCGCCTGGCAGCGCTCACCAACTCCCACCGGACATTGGCGCTGTTTACGCCCGGCATCCGAGAAGTCGTGTTCCGGGCATGGACACGGCCCTCGGACCGGCAAGACGGCACAGTCACCGGGGCAGGCGGCGGGACGAACAGCAGTCCGCCGTTCTCGACACCGAACCTGGCGCGGTGCAACTCGTACACGGCAGCGGCAACGTCGATGACGGCAACGACAACGACATACACGTTCTCTGACACGGGCAGCCAGGTGCACGGGTACTTGCCGACACGCGGATCAATGAGCAGCATGGGCTCTGCGACGACCGGCCTATCGCTAGGCGCGAACCACGGACGGCACACCAAGGCATACGGCGGTGCGCGCAAGAAGAAGACGCGGGTGGTCAATCTGCGCAAGAGCAGCGCCAGCGCCGACGCCAGCAAGAGCACGAGCGGCGCCAGTGCCCCAGTCAGCGAAGCTGGCGACACGGGTTCAGACAGTGTGTCGGTTCAGGGGCCATTGTCGGAGCCGATACTGCCGGCATCGATTCCAGAAGAGCAGGAGTCAGACGATGCAGCCGGGAGGGCCACGCGGTCCGGACCAGACGTGCTACCCCCGACGGCAGTACCGCTGGCGAGCATTGGCGCTACGCTGGCGGCCGTTGGGCGGGAGCAAGAAAAGAAGGCAGCCGGCGGCCCGGCGTCGCCAGGGCCATTGCGGTCCGGCGGCGTGCTGGAGACGGCGTTGGCCGGTGAGCGGGAAAGACGGCGGTCCTTGCTGCAGCAGCAGGCGGCGATGGTGGCGCGGCTGGGCGGGCGGACAGCGCCGATACGGGCAGCACAGACGGCACCGACGGCTCCAACGACGCCGGCAAGGTACAATGACTCGTCGACGGTGATGGAAAAGGAGTGGATTATGAAGATGGCAAGCGAGATTGCGAGACGGGTGTATGACGAGAACCGCAAAAACCCAACTTTTTGGGACGAAGCGCCGCCGCCGGCGTACGAGGCTACGAGATAGATGAACCATGAATAGACACGTGAGCGTGAAATGACGAGGGAATGATGGAGAGTGAGATATAAGTACGAGAAGAGTTGTAAACAGGAGAGCACAGGTTGTGTAATTTGCACTGCATGGGCACGGCGCGACCGTTCAATTCCGTCATAGGAAGAGCCCGCAGTGTGTTGTGGCCATTTTTTAGAAACTTACGAGGAGCTTCATTTTCTTCTATGACAGCATTCTTTGTCTTAGACGGTAGTTGTTCTACTCTATATCTTCCCCAGTGGACAGGCTATCTCTTTTCTGTCCTTGACACCACCAGTCAAAACTCCAGGCCCGGCGCAGTAGAAGGCATAGGGATACAACTGTTGTGACGGCAGAAGCCCTGCTTGAAATTGCCAGGGACGACCTGGAAGCTCTAAAAGAGCTAATCCTAGTACAATAAAAGACTAGGGTGAAGGCTGAGGAGAAGTAAAAGGGCAAGGCTGAGAATGGCAAGGCTGAGGATGGCAAGGCCGAGATGGGGGGGGACTAATATTCTGAGTATTATCATCATAACACTACACAATCAACTAGATGGTGACCATCAAGCTAACAAGGGACTGGGCTTGGAGAAATCGCAGCGAGTACCAAGTGGCAACTCAAGCCGATCAATTGCTTACCTTGCCTTGTTCTTTGCCTTCTCTACAAGGTCTCCCAACAACCTTTCTTCCTTTTCTTCTCACCTGAAAACAGCAATACGGCTGCACCGTGCGGCGCACGCGGACCCTAGGAATTGCCTCGCTCGCCGTGGAAATGGTTTGGTGCTCGGGCTTTACGACAGCGGATTTCCTGTGGAAGGATATTCACGCCCGTGTGCGCAGTCTGCAAGAGCATCTCGGACATGTCCAAGAGCACATGGACGACTTGGACCTGTTTCACCAAGCCCACCGGTGGAAGCCAGAGCACGGAGACAACACGGGCCAGACAGCGGCTGCTGCCCTTGCGCGCATGGCCCAGGCTCTGCAGTGCGCAAGTGCCTGTCTGGAATCGGCCTATCAGGACCTCCTGGCGGCGGAAGACATGCAGCGCGGCATGGACGAGAACTTTGATGGGGCACTCCGTCGGGATGGCGAGAAGCCCATCAAACGCGGCATAGGTGCCGTGTCGGAAACAAGAGGCGCGCCATCCATCTTGCAGCAAAGGCCCTGCAGCAAGCGCAGGCGAATAGAGCTTGTCGATTGTGTAGCCAGAAATGCAAAAGTGGGGCTTTGACCCGAGTACTCAGAACAGACGTCTTGTCCTTTTTTTGTGCGCAAGTCGCAGCAAAAATCACACGCAGACAACACCACCATGCCGGACAAGATCCCCTCGGTGGCCGCGCTCGAGCGGCCAGAAAAGTACCAGACGCTGCTCCAGGAAGACCGCGGCGACGACTGTCTGCCGTGCCGGGTGATTGGTAGGTTGGGTCGGGAGAGTCGAGAGTCCTGTCGAGAGTCCTGTCGAGCGCACTGCCCCGACTGTCTGTTTCCTAGTACTCACACCACAGGCGGCGGCGCGTTCCTCGGCCTGGCCGCGTACAGCTACGTCTCGGGCCAGGCCCAGCTGGAGCAGCAGCGCGCTCTGATCCTCCGGAGCAAGTCCTTGTTCGGCATGCGCAGCCGGCAGCTGGGCATCACGGGAATTTCCATCGGCCTGGCCTGGCTGGGCGTCTGGCGGCTGTTTGCCTGAGGAGCGGTGCGCGGGGACGGGGAGAATCGCCTGTCCGTGTCGGCTGCCCGGCAGACGACGGCCGGCTTGCGGGACGCACAACACGACCACACGACCACACGACCACACGACGGCATGAAACGCACGTCTGATCCAGACACGGTACACCATCACTACCTGTATATTGTATCTCTATTGTATTCTTCTGTGGCTCGACGTGACCTGGTGACACAGTGTGAGAGTTCGGCTTTATTTATTCGCACCGTTGATGTATCAAAATCTTCCGTAGCGCAAACGACCCCAGGCGGCTCCTGCAGACGACAAACACAACCGCCCGCCTACATGCCTATTACCATTCTACGGCCGGAGCGGCCAGCACGGCGGCTTGCCGTCGAGGATGATGTGGACAGCGACAGTGCCAGACAGACCGCCCGGCGGAACCGCAAGCGGCGGCGCGGCGACGGCGACGAGATCGTGACGCCTGGCGAGGTCGTGACGGAGGATGCGCAGTGGATGCGGTGAGTCTGGTGGAGGGCGGTGGGGAGGAGATGGTAGGGGAGGCGGGTAGGAGAGGCGAGAAGACGCTTTTCTGTCTCTTCTATTCTCTTTCTCTCCTCTTTTCTCTCCCTTCTTCTCTCTTCTTCCTTCCTCCCCCCTCTTTCGTCTCATACTCATCGACAGCGGCCACGGCACCTATGCAGACCCCTCGGGCGGCATCTTCTCCGCCCTCGCCGGCACCGTCATGCGCACCAACCGCCTGCTCTCCGTCCGGCCCCTGCGCGCCCGCTACTCCCCCGAGGTCGGCGACCTCGTCGTCGGCCGCATCGTCGAGGTCCAGGCCCGTCGCTGGCGCGTCGACGTCGGTGCCGCCCAGCTTGCCGCCCTGCCTCTGTCCGCGATCAACCTGCCGGGCGGCGTCCTGCGCAAACGCACCGAGACCGACGCCCTCCAGATCCGCTCCTTTTTCGCCGAGGGCGACCTGCTCCTCGCCGAGGTGCAGCAGATCTTTGCCGACGGCGCCGCCGTCCTGCACACCCGCTCGCTGCGCTACGGCAAGCTGCGCAACGGCGTCTTTGTGGCGGTCGCCGGCGGCGGGGCCGGGGCCGGGGCCGGCGTCGTCCGCGCCCGGCGGCAGCTGTGGACGATCCGCAGCGGCGGTGGCGGCAGCGGCGTCGACGACGAAGACGACGACGATGACGACAACAATGAGGACAAGGCGCACCGGGTCACCTCGCTTGGCACGGGCACGGGCGCGGCCAGCATCGACGTCCTGCTGGGCGTCAACGGCTACGTGTTTGTTGGCGCGCACGTCGACCCGCCGGTGGCGGCGGCTGCGACGACGGCAACGCCCGGCCACCCGTCCGCAGTCGGGCTCAACAACATGGAGGAGGCCGTAAGCGCGGCCATGTATTCGAGCCAAAACGACCCGCTGAGCCGGGAGACGGTGCGGGAGATTGCGCGGCTGCGCAGCGTGGTGGAGCTGCTGGTCCAGCACCAGCTGCCGGTGGACGAGACGACGGTGATGCGGGCATACCGGGAGGCGCTAGACATGGCGCGGCTGGCGGACGCGGCCGACGACACGGTGTATCTGGGAGGGGCTCAGGGCGACGCGCTGGCGGCGGCGCTGCGGCGTTGACGGATCACGTGATCTCCGATACCATACCATGTATGCGCGTCGGAAGGACATTGTCTGTTCAGGGACATTGTTCAAGTCGTTGTTCCGTGATACCATATTCCTAGTACTTTCCACCATTCCCAGTGCTTCCAGGCACAGTCCCACTCTGGCCCTGACGCCGTTAATCGTACATTTTGACATCTCCACATCTGGACATCTTGACAGTCTCACTTCCACGACAGCTTTTCCTGGCTGTAGGCCACCACTAGCAGGGCCAACCCCAGCCACCGCAGCAGCACCGCCTTGCCGCTGCCGCCGCCCAGCCCCAGCACCATCTTCAGCCAGTAGCCGACGCCACGCACGACCTGCCCGTTGCGGTCAAACGACGGCCGCCGCGCCACCAGCGTCATCAGCCGCATCTGCTTCCAGTCATACGGCATGTAGCGCACCCGCAGGAACCGTTCCATCCAGCTGGGCGTCTCCGCGACGGTCCGCCGGTGCGTAAACGTGGCAAACGACGTCCGGCCGTGGTACGCGCCCGTGCCCGAGTGGCCGACGCCGCCAAAGGCCACGGTGCTGATGGAGCCGTGCGTGAACGAGTCGTTGATGGTGGCGCCGCCCGAGTTGACCGCAGAGAGGACTGATTGTTAGGGAAGAAGAGAGAGAGGGGGGGAGAATAGAGGGAGAGGGAGCGAAGAGAGATGGGGGAGGGAAAGGAGAGAGAAAGAAAGTAAAGAGAAGGGGGGAGAGAGACACTCACTTTTCTTCGTCTCCGCGCGACTGCCAAACGCAAACAGCGCCAGCGGTGTCGGGTCAATCTCGTTGGCAATCCGGATCGCCTCGTCCAGACTGTCGACGGGCAGCACACTGAACAGCGGCCCAAACGTCTCCTGCCGCACCAGCGCGTCCGCCGCCGTGTCGACCAGCACGGCCGTCGGTTCCATGAAGAGCGCCGCCTCGTCTGCGCCGCCGCCGACGACGACGCGCCCGTCCGAGGCCGCCAGCAGCGACTGCAGCCGCGCAAACTGCCGGGCATTCGCAATCCGCGCCAGCTGGCTGTGGCGTGCGCCGTCGGGAAAAGTCGCGGCAAAGGCGGCCTGCAGCGCCGCGACAAAGGGCGTGAGCACGGTGCGCTCGACCAGCACGTAGTTGTGCGACATGCACACCTGCCCGGCGCCGAGCGTCTTGCCCCAGAGCAGCCGCCGCGCGGCCAGGCCGAGATCGGGCGCGCGCGCCGTCACAAAGGCCGGGTTGAGCCCGCCGAGCTCCAGCACCACGGGCGTCAGCGTGGCCGCCGCCTTGGTCGCCACGATGCGCGCCACCTGCCGCCCGCCCGTGTACAAAATCTTGGCCCAGCCGCGCGGCACGTCCTCGCTGGCGCCAAAGACCGTCGCCGCCGTGTCGCGGAAGTCGAGCAGCGCCGTCGTCTCGGGAATGGCGCCGTTGACGACGATGTAGGCCTCGGGGTCGAGCCGCGCCGCCACCATATCGCGCAGCACCATGGCCGTGGCCGGCGCCAGCTCCGACGGCTTGGCCACGGCCGTGCAGCCACCGGCAATGGCGCCCATGAGCGGGCTCAGCAGCAGCTGCACGGGAAAGTTGTAGGCGCCAATAATCAGAACCGCGCCGAGCGGCTCCTTGCGCGTGCGCAGGCCCGCGAGGGCAAACGTGGCCGGCACGTCGGCGCCGCCCAGCCGCTCGTCGGCCGCGAGCCGCTCGAGCTCGGCCTCGAGAAACAGGCAGTCGCCCTTGACAAAGTCGAGTTCCGACAGCGCCGCTTCGTACGCGCACTTGTGCAGGTCCTGCTCCAGCGCTGCCAGCAGCTGAGGTGTGTAGTCGACAATGGCCCAGTATAGCCGCCGCAGCTGCCCCTTGCGCCAGGCCACGTCCTTGGTGCGGCCGCTGCGGAACGTCGCCGCGGCCGTGGCACAGGCCTTTGCAATGTCGTCGAGGCTCGTCGCCTCAAACGGCGGAATGTCGGCAGCCATGGTGAAGTGAAGCAATGGCGGGTGGGGAGAAAAAAACGATTCGAAGAGTGTCAAAGGTCGAGATGGGGTGGCAGCAGGCAACTATCCAGACAAAAATGTGGCAGCTTCTTCAGGAGAGGAGAGAACATGTGCTGGAGCTCGGCTCGCTGGACCCACTCCTGCCGAGGCTTATCTAGACGCTATTTAAACGCGGGGAGGCCTCTGATTGGCTGCCTTGCAGGTGCTGGACGACATGACCTTGCTCAAGTATACTCTATACTCGTACAGCTTCGCATTGTCTACTTGTTCTGCCTACCGCCGCACCAGCTCGGGCACCTTCTCCTCGGCCTTGGGCGCCACCAGCGCGGCCGCCACCCGCTGCCGTCCGTCGACGAGCGAGCCGTCGACGAGCATCTGCTGGTCGCGCAAAAACGACTCGGCCCGGAAGGCCTGCAGCTCCTTGCGCCGCGCCTCGGTCAGCCGCCACGCCGTGGGGAACTTGGGCTTGGCGCGGACTGGGTGGTGCCGCGTCTCAATCGGAATGTCCTCAAACATGTCCGTGGGGTCCTGCGGGTGGTCAGCAGTGTATTACATAAGCATAGCCAGACAAGACAGTCGCACCTTGGCCGCGGCCACCAGCTTGTCGACCAGGTCGCCCAGGTACCGCTTGTTCTGCGCCTGGTGCTCAAACTGCTCGCAGCTCATGCGGACGATCTCCGTCTCGGGGTTGTAGCGCACGCCCGCCAGCTTCTTGAGCTTGGTCTGCTGCGCCTCGGTCAAGCCCAGATCGGCCGGGCAGAACTCGACCACCACCTTTTTCTCTGCCGGGTGGTACTCGCCCAGGTACGACGTGAAGCGGAAGCGCAGGGCCATGTCGGCCGACGGGGGTTCAAACGGTTTGGCCAGTTCTAACCGTTAGAGGGGAGATGGAAAAGAGGGAGAAAGGCAACGCACTCGACAACAAGGGCATGTCCCACACGGCCAGCCGCATGTAGTGCCGCCGCCCGCGCAGCTCATCGAGCTTGCCGTGCGCCAGACTGGTCATGTCGTCGCCGTGGTTCTCCAGCTCGCCCATGTCCTCCATGTGCATCTCCGTGTCCGGCTCCGTCCTGTTCCAGAACCAGTCCTTGCGCACCCGCCGGTTGTGCCGCGCATCGGATGCCTCCCGCCGCACCTCGGCCAGCAGCCGGCCCTCCCGCTCCAGCTCCTGCTGCGGCGGCACCGCAATCGACGACCGCTCGCTCGCCGGCAGCGTCGCCCGCATCGCCTCGGAAATGTTCTTGATCCGCCGGTTCGCCATAAACTTGAGCCGCATCTCCACCTCCCACGGCTCCAGCTTGCTGCTGCCCGCCAGGTGCACCTTGGGCTTGTCGTCCGCCGCCGCCGCCGCCTTGTCGTCCTTGGCCCAGCGGCGGGTCGTCGTCGTGAGCGTCCGCACCGTCTGCATCGTCCGTGCTGTCCGTGTAGAAGAGGCTGCTGTGCAGCATCGGCCTGCGCCGAGCCGCAGCGACTGCGCCGTGCTCGCCATCTTGTCCGCTGGTTGGCAATGGGTGTGCTGGTGTCGGCAAAAGGAAATCGCCGTGGTCGAATTGGTCCTGATTTTTTCCGTCACGTGTCGGCTCCGAGTGTCGCGCACGGACCTTCAAGCGAGCATTGGGAGATACATCCGATAACATGGAATATCCAACTGCCACGTCTGTTTTCTATCGTAGAAACTCCTGATGCGATGGCATTCCGTCATGAAACTCGTAGACTTGTGTGCTGAATGCATGCTTTGGGATCCTGTCACCCGATAAAAGTCACGTGATACACACCTGCTGCCGCCCCAATGATAGACCAACATCACCGCGCACTTTCGTTCTCTGGCAACTCTCTCTGTACCATCTCTGTCCACTACACCATGCCACGCACAGAGAAGCGGCCACTCGGCCACCAAAAGTTTGGCCGCCGCTGCTTCGTCACGGTCGGTGCCACCGCCAGCTTCTACAGCCTGCTAGCCGAGGTGCTCAGCACCGACTTTCTCGACTTTCTGACCGTACGCGGCTTTGACGAGCTGCTCGTTCAGACGGGCCCGGACCAGGCCAAGGTCGAGGGCGTGGTCGCCGAACTGGCGCGCCTCGAGCAGGCGGACGCGCAGAAAGAGAAGAAACAACACAAAGCAAAGTGGCCGGCCATCCAGGCGTTTACGTACACGACGGACATGGTGGCGACGCTGCGGCCCTGCCGCGGCGAGGTGGGCGAGCGGCTGCCCGGCGTCATGATTTCGCACGCGGGCTCGGGATCGATCCTGGACGCGGCGCGGCTGGACGTGCCGCTGGTGGTGGTGCCCAACGGCAGTCTGCTGGGGAACCACCAGGAAGAGCTGGCGGACGCGGTGGAGGAGGCTGGCTGGGCCGTCAAGGGGACGTTGGGGTACGTGACCAATGGTTTCCTGAATGCAGGCACACCTGCTGACCAACAGCCATCTTCAAGAAGCCGTCGACCGGACGGTGGAAGCGGCGGACCTAGACCTGCTGGCCGGCCGGCAGCAGGCCGAGACAGACGTGTTTCCGACGCCCGAGGGCGAGCGCAGCGGGCTGTTTGACTGGGCGGCGACCGCACGCCAGGGCAGCCTGGCCGGGATGCAGTTGGACTAGGGACGTGTTCTTGGGTGCGGTGGCGTTGTGGTGTTGTGGTGTTGTGGTGTTGTGGTGTTGTGGTGTTGTGGTGTTGTGGTGTTGTGGTGTTGTGGTGTTGTGGTGTTGTAGACGTCTGTTCTTTTGTGTCTGGAATTTGCTGGGCCCTTTTTTGTCTTCACTGCGCCATGCTATCTCTATCTGCCTCGTCTCCTGTCTCTTCTCCTACAACGTCACGTTCCACACCTTGACGGCCGCGTCGACGCCCACGCTCACCACCTGGCTGCCGCCTGCGACCCAGGCCACGCCATTGACGCCGTCCTTGTGCGCGTTGGGCGCCTTGACCCGGCTGCCCGGCTTCGCCAGACTCCACACAAAGACGTGCGTGTCCAAGCCGCCGCTGACGGCATGCGTGCCGGCCGCGTTCCACGCAATCGACGTCACCCGCGCCGTGTGCGCGCTCCACCGGTCCGTCGCCACGCCCCAGTCCGCCGTCTGGTACGCCACAATCTTGCCACTCGCGTTGCCCGCTGCCAGCAGCGTGCCGTCGGCCGAAAAGGCCAGGGCCGTCACCGACGCCGTTGACCGGTCCAGCTGCGCCAGGGCCGTTAACGCGCCGCTGCTCTCGGCCCGGTAGACGTGCACGAGCGCGTCCGTGCTGCTCCCGACGGCCACCAGACTGCCGCTTGCCGCAATAGCCGAGGGCGTGAAGCCACCCGCGGTGCTCGTCGTGTGGACCAGTCGGCCCTGCTCGTACACGGCAATCTGGCCGGCCGCCAGGGCCACGTACACGCGCCCGACCGCCGTGGCCGCGACACCCGTCGGCTGGCCGCCCAGCGCGACGCCCTCGCCGACGTAGGCGCGCGGACCCTCGTCCACGGTGCGCAGCACGTCGTCCCAGCCGACGCTGTAGGTGTGGCCAGTGCTGGCGGCAAAACCGGTGACCTGGTTGGCATGGGCTGCACCGCCCGCTACAGCGGCCACGCCCGACGCCACGTCCCAGTGGCACACGCGGCCGTCAAAGCTGCCGGTCCAGAGGGTGCCGTCGTCGGCGGCGGCGGTGCCGAGGGCCGTGATGCTCTTGTTGTGGCCCTGGACGACGCGCAGGGGCTGGGCCTGGCCGGGCACGAGGTAGTTGAGGTCGCCGCTGAGGCTGAGGCTGATGATGAGGTCGTCGGTGCGGCCGTGCGGCCACACGACGCCGACCTGCTGGTCGGCTACGGCGCCGGCGCCGAGTCGCCACACGTCTAGCTGGCGGCCGGTGGTGGCGTCCCAGGTGCGCACGGTCTGGTCGGCCGAGGCGGTGACGAGGCGGCGCGAGTCGGCGGCCCAGGTGACGGCCAGGATGCTGCCGGTGTGGGCCTCGTCGGCGGCGCCGCCGCCGACGGTGGTCGTGGGCGCGCCCGTCTTGCCGTCGTAGAGCTGGATGCGGCGGTCGGCGCCGACGGTGACGAGCAGACTGCCGTCGGGCGAAAAGGCGGTGCCAAAGACAAAGCCCTTGTGCAGGCCGTCGGCCTTGGCGTTGAACTTGAAGGGGGCGCCGTGCAAGAAGCACATGGAGCCGTCGTCGGACACGGTGGCGGCGCGCAGCGGGCGCTGCTGGCGGATGGCCACGGCATTGACGACCTTGCTGTGGCCGCTGACCTCGCCGACGCTGTTGCCGCTGTCGGCAGTGATGCAGTGGCCGAAACGCTCGCGGCCGTCGCCCACGGCAATGAGGCGCTGGCTGTCGCCGTCCCAAGCAATGTCGTTGATGCGGCCCGAGATGATGGCGTACTCGCCCTTGGTGTTGACGGCCTCGACCGCGTCCCAGACGCGCACCTTGCCTGACACGTCGCCGCTGGCTACGTAGTAGCCCGACGGCGAGAAGCGCGCGACCGTCGTCGCCGCCGTATGGCCCGTGTACTGCTTGCACGCGGCCGGCGCGTCAATCTGCCGGACAAAGATGCTCTTACCCGAGGCGTAGGCGATGCGCTGGCCCTTGCTGTCGGCCGAGAGCACCGTGGGCTGGCCGCGGACCGTGGTCGGCGCCGCCGCGAAAATCCTGTCCCCGGTAATGGTGGCCATGGTGCGCTGTGTGGTGTCGTCGTGTCTCGATCGACCGCTGGTCCGTCCGCCGAGACAGCTCGAAGCCACTTTGGCCTCTGCTCGGAGGGGCAGCGGGGCGCAGCCCAAGTGCCTGTAGGCCCCACAGCGGTCAAGCTGGTGCCTGGATTATGTCATTTTGTAGCAGAGTACGAACTGAAACTTGCCGCGTTCTATTCCTGTAGCGGTCGCTAACAAGAAACCGCTCCTTTCAAGTATTGTTCTTCAGCACTCGCCAACTTTGTGTCGTCGAATCAGACCTCGGGAAGGACAACAAACAAATGACGGCATTACCTTGAATGATCTTTGCACTGCTTGCCTGGGGTATTCTGTTCCAATTCATGTTCGATCAGCCCCGGCAATACGATGACCAGGAATGATGCCATCAAGGTAGTAAGGACAGAGCGAGTCATTGCCGTTGTTTGTGACTCCATGGTATTGCTTTGTCTCGTTTTAGCTGCCTCTTGTCGTGACAGGCATTCCAATTCGGCGCAGCAGCCCGGCCGCAAGGTCCAACGGTGCCAAATAACGCTGGTTTTACTGATCATGTATCGATGACCGTGCTATGTGTGCCCCTTCACTCCAGCAAGACTGCTGGTAACCATTGACAAAAGTGTCACCATTTCAGGGCCACGAAAGACCGAGAATGGTTGAGCCCCTTGGATAGGCAATTGGCCCGTCGATATGGATTTTCCCGATTGTCTGTATAGGTGATGGATCGTGTCATGCAGGCAAGGAGTTCTTCAGCACCGCGGAATATGAAAACATGCACGTGTCGGAAGCGGACGCGTGGTGGTTGAAGATATCTGGCATGCTTGTGCCCAGTGAACCCGTAGCGGCTTCTCTTCTCCTCAAGACCAACGCGGCATTGCCGGCTTTACAGTACACAGCCGGAATTCCTCCAGTCTGTCCACACACAATCGAGTCGACTAATGCAATGTCACAACCTCGCCTTCGCGTGGAAATACACGTCTTGCTTTGGTTCCGCCATCATCGGCCAAGGCTGCCGATCGCCCCATAGATGCAACTAGCCGCCTCTGACCGCATCGCGCGCTTGCCTCTAACCGAGCGCCGGCTAATCCCCCTCCCCACTGGAGCTACCACACACCAATCAGGTGCGCTCTTATTCTGACCAACGGCCGAAGCGACAAAAGCCGCAGCAAAAACCGCCAATTTTCTTTACCCGGGGAATTATCACCACGGATTTCCCGTTCCCACGCATTTCCCTTTTCTGCCCTTTTTTCCCACACCGATTGCCCGCCCACATCAACACCACGACGCGCCCACCCCCCTTGGCAACAAGCATCAGCACACGGCGACCCCGGCTTCCCGCCTGCCACCGATTGACTGCTTGTCCGCCTGCCGTCCGTGTTGCGGCCCAATTGGATTGGAGAGCGCTGCGGAGGAATTGGCTGCATCGCTGCTGTCGTCTTTTGCTGGACCCCCCCTGTGTCGTTCGTCCGGCCGTCCACCCGCGCGGGCTTCGCCTTCCGTTGCCTCCCTCCCACCTCTCTTCCTCCCACATTTCCATCCACAACATGGCGACATCCTTGCGGACAAGGGCCACCGCCCTGCTACGGAGTATGTTTTTGGTTGTGCTGCAGGCGCCTGCCCTTTCCGCCCTTGCTAACACCTGTCCGTTTGCAGCCTCCCCGACGTCCGCCCTGACCCCCTTCCGCGGCGCCCCGGCCGTCGCCGTCGCTCTCTCCTACCCCGTCCGCACCCCCCACGCGCCCATCACATCCTCGGCCCGCCGGAAGCACGCGGCGGCCGTTGAACAGACCGTCCACAGCACGTCCCACGGGGCACCACACAGCAGCGCCACCGGCCTCGCACGGCGCGAGCGCCGCGAGGTGCCGCTGGGCTCGCAGGAAGGCACCAAAGGCGTGGTGCAGTATGCACTGTACGTGTGGCCCCGTCGTTGTACCCGACTCTCCCCTTACCCCCTCCGTGCACTGCTAATCTCCAAATCCAACAGAACAACGCTCGACATCATTGCCAACTGGGGCCGCCAGGGCTCGCTCTGGCCGATGACGTTTGGTCTCGCCTGCTGTGCCGTCGAGATGATGCACCTGTCGACACCGCGGTACGACCAGGATCGTTTCGGCATCATTTTCCGCGCGTCGCCCCGCCAGTCCGACGTGATGATTGTCGCCGGCACCCTGACGAACAAGATGGCCCCCGCCCTGCGCCAGGTCTATGACCAGATGCCCGAGCCGCGCTGGGTCATTAGCATGGGCAGCTGTGCCAACGGCGGTGGCTACTACCACTACAGCTACTCGGTCGTCCGCGGCTGCGACCGCATCGTCCCGGTCGACGTCTACGTCCCCGGCTGCCCGCCCACGAGCGAGGCGCTCATGTACGGCATCTTCCAGCTGCAGCGCAAGATGCGCAACACCCATACGTCGCGTATTTGGTATCGCAAGTGAAGGACGGGGACGAGAGCGGTGTGGTGGCGAAGCGGCAGGGCGCGGCATCGGGCCGCCGACGAATCGTACGTGCAAGAGCATCTGGCCGGGCCAAGGGATTGCGGTGATCTGCCTATTTGGGGTGCAACATGTACATATAAACATACAGCAACGTGCGTACGCAGCAATCAGAAAAAAACTGTGCAAAAGGAACGTTCCGCTGCGACCTTGTCTGTTGGTCGTCTCATTGGCTGCACTTGCGCCAAGCTCGCTGTCTTGTTTTCTTCTCTTTCTTTTCCTCGTTCTCTCTTCTCAACCACGCATCCAAAAGACTATCAATTTGTAGTAGCAACGAAACAGATCATCCAACGCAGCTGCTGAAATCAAATAAGCGGGGGAGCGAGCCAAACATGTATGTATTGAGCCATTCGCAGTCGTACGGCAGAAATGCAGAAACGCAGAAACACGACACGGCGCCAGCAAAACAATCAAACTCCGCCTGTCTACTCCTGGCCGAATCCCATTGTCTCCTCTACCGCAATCGTGAGCTTTCCCTGCAGCATTTCCAGGTTTTTGTACGGCGGGAGATCCAGCCGGTTGAAGCTGAAGAGTTAGCATTTCATCCATTGTCTTTTTGTCTTCCGTCCGTCGAAACCTCCACTCACCACGTGTGTGCCTTGGGCAGATTCTGAATGTCGCCAGCCTTTTCAATCGTAAACCGCCGCGGTCCATCGCTGCCTTGTAGATCCTTGAACCCATTGACCGGAATCCGCGACGTGCCCGTGGTGAACTGCAGCAGACGCGACTTCTGCTCGCCGTCCCACGACCGCACCGTCTGCCAAAAGAATTGGATCACCTCGTCCGACTCGGTGTAACCGCGGTAGTCAGTGTGCTTCTTCCAGTCGTCCACGTCAATCTCCGCAATGCCGCCAATCAGCAGCTCCAGCTCCCGCTCGTCAAACACATTGATGAGGTCCTGCGGGATCAGTTCGTTGAAGCCCTCCTTGAACGCCTGGAACTGCTCCGCAATCCGCTTCTCAATCCGCCACTTGACCATCAGGTCCACGTATTCCTTCTTGTTTTCGTTGGTCACCTCAATGTTGCGTCCATCCTCAATCAGGTCCTCGACCGTGATCACACCAAAACGCTCGTCCTCGGTCGAAAACGTTTGTTCCAGGATGCCGCCCGAGATGTCATTGTCCAGGATCCACTGCAGCGACCGGTGGAAGTCGGCGTCCACTCCCTCCATGTCCGCCAACACCACCATCTTGCCCAGGATCATCTTGTAGAGTGCGCCAATAAAAAACGCATCGAGGAAGCGTCGGTGGAAAATAGCCAGGCCAACCACACGGCCAATAAACCGGAAGTAGTTGAGGTGCTCGGGGTTGATGCCCGAGTGCGGGTTGATCTGCAGTGTGTAGTTGTCGTGGGCTGAGTACTCAAACAGGCAGTAAAAGGGATTGAACATTTCGTGCGAGAGCAGGAAAAAGAACTCGCGCGACAGACCGCCGTAGTCCAGACCGTCCTCGCCGTCAAACTTAATCATCAGGCGTTTCTTAAGGTCCGTCGGTGACTGGCGCGTGATTTCGGCAAACGAGTCCTCAAAGATGTGCGACCGCCGCACCTTAATGTGGCACTGGCCCGAGAGAATGCGCATTGCCGGTTGCGACCGGAAGTAGATGAGCTTCCGGCGGAAGTCCCGCTTGTACTGCGGCACGTTCTGGTCCAGCGACGACGGCAGCCGCGGGTCGTCCCAGGTCGTCGTCTTGGTGTTGTGGTCGACAAAATAGACGCGCGCCGTGTTGGTCAGCCGCATCTCCCACCCGCTAGGCAGAGGGCCCAGCTGCGACACCGGCTGCTGCTGGATGATGCCGTTGGCATTGTTCTGACCGCCGTACATGCGGATATACTGCTGCCGGCGCGGGTCGACCCATGTTGTCGTGCGCGTGTTGTGGTCCACAAAGTAGGCCCGACCCTCGGGTGTCCACCGCTGCTCCCAGCCGGGCGGCAGCTCGCCGGTGCCCGGGCTAGTAGCGCCGGTGTGCATGACCGTCGACGAATTGGTAGCTGCCGCCACCGCCGCCTGCTGCGCCTGCTGCTGCTGGAGGCTCGGTGAGCTGGCGCCGGTGCGGTCCTCGGGCAGCGTCCGATTCTGGTGGCGCTGGCGTTCGACTTGCGTCGCCGCCTCCTGCTGGTTTGACCGTTCCGCAGCGCCTCCTGCGATCGGGCGCGTCCAGCTGGTCGTGCGCGTGTTGTGGTCGACGTAATACTGTCGGCCAAGATTGTCCTCACGGCGCTCCCAGCCGGGCGGCAGACGCCCTAGGTGGTCCTCAAAGGGGCTCATGGTGCTCGTGGTGCGGGTGTGCGACGATCCAGCGCCGCCTGCAGCACCAGGTCCAGAGGAGTGCGCCGGCGGGGGAGCCGAGGCGCTCGGCGTGCTCGCAGCAGCGGCGGCTACGGCAGCCGCCGAAGAGGGAGGGTTGGAAGATGAAGACGGCGTAGTCATGCTCACAGGACGATGGGGCAGCGCCGCAGAAGTACTGCTATGGTTCAGAGTGCTGGCAGCGCCCGACGCGGCCGAGGCGGGGCGTTCGGAGCGATCAGCCGTGTGGACGGCCAGGGATGCGTTTGGCGTGGTATTGACGGAGACGCGGCTGGAGGAGGCGGCGGCAGCGGGATGAAGCGACTGTTGCGAGGCCTGCGGGCCGGGCTGGTGGCGGGGAATGGGGGTCGACAAATCAGTGGACAGATTCAAAATCAGCTTGCCGTGGACCACAAGGTTATCGGTGGATTTCTTCAGATCAGGCGCAAGCATTTGATCTGATGAAAAGGACATGTCAGCCAAAGCCAATGCGGGGGAGATAAGAGAGGGATAAACGGTTTAAGGAGCGGTAAAAAATCAAGGGTAAGCCGCACCAACACGAACCTTGTGACTCAGTCGCCAGCTCCGTAACGTCGCCCACACGGATGTTGACAACGCCCAGGAAGCCCTGGTCCTTCTTCTTAAACTTGCGCTGGTCAAAGACCTGCACGGCCAGTATGCTGTCTTCGTTGACGCGGCTGCATCACGTTGTTTGCCACGTTAGCGCCGGCGCTCTCAATGCTTGGCAGAGGGAACGGAGGGGACGGAAGCGTACAAGTCAAAGCTCTCGTTCCAGTACGGGTTGAGGGTGCGCTTGCTGACCGAAGTCGTCTTGGTCTGCTCGCCTCCGATCGTAGCGACGGCAAAGGGATCAGGGAAGCCTGTGGAGGAGGTCAGAAAATGCCAGGAAATGCCAACAGGTCTGCACAAAGACACAAAAGGCTCGCAAAACATACGGAACACATCTCGCTTGTAGAGGCCATCGGCGGCAATGACTAGAAGGCGGTTAGACAGAAACAGCAACGGCGCACGCAAGGCATACTCGTCACGCGAAGATTCGGCTGGCTGTTTGTTGGTTGTCAGCACACGTTTGCGTATCGCCCATCTCCGACAAGGCTGCGGTACTCACGCAGGAAGCCCTGCATCCATCCGGCTGGTGCTCATGGCGACGTTGCCGAATGCATCAACCGCAGAGCCGGCGAGGATTCGAGCAGTCGGTCGGGGCGGAAACGCGGCGAAAACGGCAGCGGACTATTCTGCCAGTCTCCCGACAAGCGGAGAGGTGCAGTCGGCAGGATGCTGGGGACACGCCGGGGATAAAGCCGCGATCGATGGGCGTGGCGTCGTAGTGCCGGTGTTGAGGTGATGGCGAGGAAAAGAAGAGGAGAGTCGAAGGCGACAAGCGAGGGATGTTGCTGACCAACAAAAGCAAAGCAAGCCGGCCTTGTCGCTTCGGGAGATGGAGGCGAAAAAGAGGCTTGCAAACACCAACGGCCGACAGAACTTGCTGACAGACTGGCAAATAGGGACTTCAGGGGGCGAGGAGGGCGAGGCAGAGTTGCAGCTCCCAGGTTTCGTTCTGAAATCGTTTCGCAGGTGGGTATAGACCGTAATAGTGACCAGTGGGCGATAGCGTTGGGGCTGTGCTATTTTTCTAGCGACGCCGCCTTTCCGTTTTGACCAACGTTCTGCGTCAGCGTTTGTCGTCACCGCTGCGGCCGATGAGGAGATGGCGAGGCGGTACAGAGCACAGGCGGTGCCGATGGTGATAAATATGCAAGATGGATAGAAGCTCCGTCTATGCCGACAATGTCGGCCACCACAAGTCAGAGCCAAAGACCGAGAACAAAGGGAGCGGCACGCCAGAGGACCGCAATGCCCGTCGAGTGTTCACCGAGATGGAGACGGCTGGCGGGCTGAGGGATTGGCGGGCGGTAGAGTAAAAAAAAGTAATGTATGATAAGCAAGTGTCACGGCAATTGAGGGGAAGGAATAGAAACACGGAGGCCTACGAGGGGCTGTTCTGGGGCCGATACGGCAGGCACGCCCTAATACAGCGTCGCTGGATGCGGGTGGGCGGCGGAATTCGAGACGAGCTCTAGGCGGGTCCCCGCGGCTGTTCTGGGCCAGTGAGGGGTTCGCCCTAGCTCAGTTGCGTCCGAATGCGGGTCATCCTCGGCAGGTAAGAATGCTGTCTAGACGTCCCCACCCAATGATGAGGTATGAAGGCAACCCGAGAGCAGCTCCTTCCGCCCAAATTGGCCAAGCACGTCGTGCTCATATATCGTATTCACGCATCAAAATGGTCCAGATCGGGCTTGGATCGCATCGCCTTTGACCTTGCGAATCCTCCCGTGCTCTGCGGACCAGTCCGTGATGAGGCGGGGCGTGATCCTTAGCACTATGAACTGGCCAGCGAGATCATGCAAGATGAAGATACCAGCAAGGCCAAAGTGTATTGTACTTTCTCGACTAACGGCAGATGACACGTTCAGATGTAGAGCACAAGACTCGTACCCGAGTCCATTCAAATATCTGCCAGCTTTCCGGAGACAAGTCTACCATGACGAGTCTAAGCCAGCCCCATGGCGGCTTAAAGGCTGTCAAAACCAGACAGTCAGATACCAGAGGGATCAAGAGGCAATAAAATACACAATAATGTGTCTGGAATCAGAGCAGCGCGGACTGCGTACTCTTCCGTCCCCCCCGTCTCCTCTGTGCTATCGTACACGTACCAAGACCAGCCTTAGTATGGCGCAAAACCACCGCGTCCACGGCCGCGATATCCTCCACGGTAGCCGCCCCGGGGCACAAACCCACCCCGGCCGAAGCCCCGGCCGCGGGAACCGCCACGCCCACGACCCCGGCTCATACCCGGGATGTTGGTGCGCTTGGGCACGACCTAGTACGTTAGATGTGTGCGTGTGGACAGAACGGACAGTACAGACCTTGATGTTGCGGCCCTTGAACACGCTCTCGTTGAGAACCAGTGCTTGGGCCACGAGGCTAGGCTCGGAAAACTCAACGTAGGCGTATCTGGTCAAGTCAGAAGACGGCGGGTGGAGTCAAGGACAGAAGGGAAATTGTTTCCGTACCCCTTTGGCTGTCCCGTAAACTTGTCCAGCAGGATCGTCACACGGTTGATGGAGCCGCAGCTCTGAAAGTGCGCCTGGATCTCCTCCGGCGACGCCGAGTAGTCGACGTTGCCGACAAAGATGCTCCGCGAGTCGACGTCCTCCTTGTTGTCCGCAAGCTCCTGCGACTGGTGCTCCGTGTCCTTTTGCATCTCGCGGAGTCGCGCCGCCTCCTCTTCCATCTCGGCAACGCGTCGCTTCATCGCCGAGATTTCCTCCTACGCCTCCTCGTCAGGATGTGCCTTTTCTCGGGGCGTCCTCCTCTTCCGCGGCTCTTGCTCCTCCTCTTCACCGAAATGTTGTTCTCACCTCGTCGTTGGCCACATCAAAGGACTTCCCCGGCGACTCAGTCGCCGGCTCTTCTGGCTTTGTCTCTGCCATGTTCGTCCTGTTTCTGTCCGTGCTCGTGTGTGCGTTGCGAATCGACGGCGTCAGGTAGTTTAAATAGCAATCCCTGCAAAGCAACGTCAGTAAGGCAAACGACGGACACAGCGTAGCGCGGTGCAGACGAAGCTGCACAACAAAGTGGCGACTGAGCTCTTTCCGGAACAAAGGCACAGCAGTTGGGTAACCAAGACGCGACCTGTTGGCCTCTGGAAACAGCACACAGCGAGGGGAAGTTTGCACCGCGCGTTTGAAAGCAACAGAAACAGAAGGGCATACCAAGACAAGACGTTTGTGCCGAAACGATGATTGAAGCAATTCCAAATGAAGACGCGGGATGAGGAAACTTTCTGGCGGCTACTGCGTGGTGCTAAGTCACTGTCACGTGATGTAGTTTTACTGTATGACTTATCACCATTACATGCTCTGGGGATCCGGGCCTCTCATGCCCCTACCAGCTATGCTGACCTGGCCATCCCCCTAGCCAAAAAAGTCCCCCCAGAACTGGGGTTCTCTAGGAAAACTCTTGGCTGGCTCCTCGCTGCCCGCACGGGCCACGGGGACTTCAAGGCCTATCACGAACGGTTCAAGCACGAGGATGCGGAACTACAGTGCAAGTGCAAAAGGGACAAGTCCCCAATCCACTTCTTCTATTGCACAGTTGCCAGACGCAAAACCAAGGTCCTGCAGTCCGGATTTCCGAGGCTCACCATCCAGGACGTCCTAGGTACGGAAAAGGGCAGCAAACTGTTTGGAGACTTCGTCCAGGAGTCACGCTTCTTCCAGGACATCTGCCCCCATAACCGGTACCCGGGACTGTAACCGCCCTCTCACAGGGCAGGTGGAAGCGTCAGACAAGACGCGGAAACCGCAAAACTGCTCTTTCCTGCTCCTTTTTCTCCTTTCGCTCCCCCTCTCTCCTCTTCATGTACATAGAAACTGCCAGCCTGGGCATCAAGGCGCCCAAGGGCGCCAGATCTGCCGCATGGCGCTTGGCACGTCTGAGACCCCCCAGCGAGTATGGGTCACGTGGGAAAGCACGGACCCCAACTGACGCAAAAGCAATAACGTGGTTGATAAGCGAGTCGCTCAGATAAGCGAGTCGCTCACTTTCCACGTCAACAACCGTAACTTATCTTCAACCTATTATTTCTCTACAACAAAAAATGGAATCAGCTTCTCTCGAAAGTAGGATACTTTTGGCTATCGAAGCTATTAGAAAAGAACAAAAATTTAGTATCCGAGCCGCCACAAAGACCTACAACGTCCCATACTCGACACTTCGTGACAGAATGAACGGCCGACGCGCTCGACAAGACACCCGCGCCAACTCTTCGAAATTGAAAGAGTTGGAAGAGAATGCTCTTCTTCAATATATTCTCGACCTGGATGCGCGAGGATTTCCGCCCAGGCTGGCGGACGTGGAAGATATGGCCAATGTTTTGCTGGCAGAGCGCGACGCGGGACGCGTCGGAAAGCGCTGGGCATCCAACTTCGTCAAACGACAACCAAACCTTCAGACGCGTTTTAATCGTGCCTACGACTACCAGAGAGCCCTCTGCGAAGATCCTGAAAAAATCAGAGCGTGGTTCGCGCTGGTGCAGAATCTACGCGCCAAGTACGGCATCGCCGACGCAGACCTGTACAACTTTGACGAGACTGGCTTTGCAATCGGCATTATCACCCCATCTATGGTCGTGAAGCGCGCCGAACGACATGGAAAAGCAAAGGCAGTTCAGCCAGGCAATCGAGAATGGGCCACAGTGATTCAGGGAGTCAATGCAGACGGCTGGTGTGTCCCGCCGTTTATTGTGGTAAAAGGGGCCTACCACCTTGCCAACTGGTACACAGAGTGCAACCTTCCGCCCGACTGGGTGATCAAACCGACTAGCAATGGATGGACCGACAATGAGACAGGCTTGGAATGGATTCGGCATTTCCATCAACACACAATTCATCGCAGCGTTGGCAAATATCGAATGTTAGTGATTGACGGCCACGAGAGCCATATGTCGGCCGATTTCAACCGCTTCTGCAAAGAGAAGGACATTATCACCGTCTCTATGCCTCCGCACTCATCACACCTACTACAACCACTTGACGTTGGATGTTTTTCTCCATTAAAGCAGGCGTACGGTCGTCAAATCGAAAAGTTGATGAAGTCTTGCATTAACCACGTGACCAAGACGGAATTCTTCGTTGCGTTCCAGGCCGCCTTCTATGCCGTTTTCACAGAGGAAAATGTGAAGGCTGGATTCCGAGGAGCTGGCTTAGTACCTCATAGTCCAGAAACAGTCTTGTCAAAGCTAGATGTGAGGTTGCAGACGCCAACACCTCCTGGCTCTCGCCTAACAAGCGCCAACCCTTGGGTCTCTCAAACACCACACAACCCGACAGAAGCAGTCTCGCACTCGGAATTCATCAAATATCGCATTGCCAGTCACCAGGGCAGCTCTCCAACACCAATTTTAAATGCTGTTGACCAAATTGCAAGGGGTGCGCAAGCAATAATGCACTCATATGTATTGTTGGCGACCGAGGTTCGGGCACTTCAACGAGCAAATACGGCACTTAGCAAACGCCGGAGAGCAAAAAAAACACGTGTACGGCTTGGAGGATCTCTTACAGTACAGGAAGGGCATGATTTTCTGGATGAGAAGGACGTGCAGGAGCAAATACAGCAGGAAACGCGGGCGAGTAGTGGTCGGCAGAGGAGGGCTGAGCCGGGCGGACGGCGCTGTGGTACTTGCGGCGAGAGAGGACACAATGCGTGCACTTGTCAGAAGGAAGTAGAGATGTCTGATGTACACAGTTCAGAGTAATTTGAATTGATTTCACTTGTTGTGGTTGTGTAATTGAGCTTTTTGTTATAGAGGTTGTACGAAGTGAGCGACTCGCTTATCTGAGCGACTCGCTTATCAACCACGTTAATAATAATAATAATAATGTCGGTATCTGTCACGGGCTGACAGAACGGAGAGGCGAGGACGAGGATAGGTTCGGAACAGCTAGTCTTCTACAGAGGGTGCAGGCAGGGTTGAGACAAAGACGTAGCTTAAGGAGCTACGTTCAGGAGGCGAGTGCGAATCGAGGATAATCTTCAATAGCGGTCTGCAGTGGCAGTACTTGGGGCACAGCCACCCCTTGGTGGCTGGAGAGTGGGGTAGGTCTATGGGCCTGGCACGGCGGTCCGTGACAGTATCCCGGGTCCTGTCGTGATCACGTGTGGTTCGGTTGTACGTTGCAATGGTTCGGCAGCACTCTAGATCCTGTACGTCCTCCTCTTCCTTGAGGCGGTTATACAGTTGATCTGGTGGTGAAGCTTGTCTTCTCTAAATCTGTTGTGGGCGCGAAGCCCTTACTTAGCTAAGTCAGGACGGAAGAATGGCTATTCCGTTCGCCGCCCCACTTGCAGACTCGACTGCTGTACCGACAAATAATAATAAAAGGCTTTCCGTGTCAGCCTCAGCTGCATCAGAACAACATGGAAGATACATCCGGTGTCCAAGTTTCCTGTAGTTGCCTCTAATGTTAAAACCATGGTCTCGCCCATTTCTTCTCCCTTTCCTTGATCGTCTCAATCACTTCCGGTTGCCGTGAATCCAGGCCTCCATGCCATCTCTGCCTCTCCGCATTTTCGACTAACTACGACGCGTCGCAGCTCCATCGGCCGGACGTAGCCCGGGCTCTTTGTCCAGGCTACCGGTGCTTACGCTCTCAGTTCCTCCCTCTTCACCGCCAAATCACCAAGCACCGAGTCACCAAATCACCATTGTCATGTCCTTTACGCCGTTTGCCGTCCACGATCCCAACGCATCCCAGGTGCATTGGGGGCTGAAGCAGCAATGCGGCATATGTGGCACGCAGTTGGATAAGGGGGATCCGTTTGTTGCTTGTTCGTGAGCCACAGGGTGCAGACGAGATGCCAGAGTAAACGGGAGACCGACTGACTGCCTGACCAGTAATTGGAAGCAAGGATGGAACCGCCTTTAGCAGCCGCACCGAGGTGATGCCATTTCTCGCGTCCGCATCCGTGAAGTCGTACAAGGGCTCGTACATGTGCCGCTGGAGCGGCTGCAAGACCTGCAAAACGTCTCCCGATGTGGTCTCTGTGCACGCCAACTGCCTCGAGGTCTATCTGCAGTACTATGCAAGCAAAGCGGGCAAGGCCGTGCCACAGGACAAGACGACCGAAACGACCAAGACAGAGACGGCTGGGACAGCTAGGGCAGCCGAGAAGACCCAAGTGGGCATGGGCAAGACAGCCCCGGCCGCGGCCGCCCCGGTCCTGACCGCCATGGACACCGAGGCGCTACAGCGTCTCTGGACCGTTGCCCTGTGGCGCTCGCCGTGGAGAGAGGCACCCTTTCTCTTTCTCTTTCAACGAGACAATGCGCTGGAGCCCGTCCACGACGCTGCCGTGCTTCGCCGCCTCGGCCTACCGGGCATGGCTCGGATGCCGCCCGAGATCGCCATGGCCGTGAGCAAGCTGACCGGAGAGAGCTCTCTGTGGAATCTCAACGCCGCCGCTGGCTTGGCCCAGTCGCTCGCCCAGTCACCCACGCTGCTCACGACCGTCCCGCTTCTCGAGATAGAGGCCTGGGAGCGTGGCGGCGAGCCGATTCGCCGTGCCGCCGATGCCGAGAAGGATGCCGCGGCGGATGGAGTGATCCGCTTCACGATGGACGCACGTGGCCTTTTGCGCATCGAGCGGCTGTCGGCAAGGCCGGCCTACGACGGCACTATGTCCACCGGCAAGCTGGCGTACGCCGTTTCGGGGGAGAAAGCCCTCCAGGGCGCCCAGGTCCATTTACAGGTAGGTGCTTCCAGCCGGCTGCCGGCCCGGCCACCGTTGGAAAGACTGCCTCTCATCAGACCCCACAGTTTGGTCTCGGTCGAATCGAGCTGCCGGCGGCCCTTGCGGGCCTGCAGATATGGAACACGCCGACGCCGCCACCGATCGAGGCCTGCTCCTTTCTGAGAAAGCACCCACTGCACATCATACCGTCGTCCCTCCTGCATGCAATCGACCTCGAGGCCGTGGTCGGGCTGACCTTTTTTTGCGACCCCGCCGTGCAAGCCATCCATGCACACACGGCCGAGGAGCCCTCTGCCGAGGCCACCCTGGCGCGCATGCTGCCAAAGAACGCCGCGCCGATCTGGCAGTACATGCCCCTGGTGCCTGGGGATCGCATCGAGGCCGTCGGTCTGCGCAGAGAAGGCTACAGCGAACACCTCACCCTAAGAGAGGTGACCATCATGGTGCGTGGCGCAGCGGAGGATCTGGACGACTGCTGACCCTGTTGGCAGTTTCGCAAACATCTCTCCGGCGACACGCTGGTCGGCTTCAGCTTCTATGACGCTCCCACCGAGGGCATCCTGACCCAGCCCAGCGAGCAGCCGCGCGCCCTCGTGTACACTAGCTGCGACGGTGACGATGCGATGACTGAAATCGGCGTGTACAATGTGCCGGCATCCCCCGACGTGGCGGCGGCGGCCCAGGCCACGGCGGTACGGAACCACACACGGCGCAAGCGGTTCAACCACTCGGCCTATCCCGACGAACAGATCCTGCAGGATGCCTTTCAGAGCAACGCGCCCTTGGCCGGCGTGACGCACATCCAGGTCTTTAGCAGCAAAACGACCGGCTTGACGCTCGGCATGGTGCTGACGTACGAGAACGGCGGCCAGCGCGCTCTGGGCGTGTGCCGCGTGGGCACCGACAGGGACGCGTCGTGCGACTACGAGCGCCCGGTGCGGCTCTGCTTCACATGCGATGAGGAGGAGGGCAAGACGCGCCTGCGTGTGGTCACCGAGGCCGATCTCGGTGTCATTGGCGACCACGCCCATGGCGACGAGGACGAGGACGGCGATGGCGAGGGTGAACGGACGTGCTGTCTGCTCACCGGCCGGCTTGAGTGGGCCGCTGCCGATGATCGGTTCAGCATTGTGCACTATGACGCCGAAGAGAGTGACGACGAGGAGATGGACGACGATATCGAACACGCGGATCTGTGGTAACAAGCCGTGGCGTCACAGGAAGTACAGATAGGATAGACGGCGAGATGGCACTGTAGAGGGAGATATCGAGGTTGGAAATGGTCTGCGTTTGGACGTCTGCCATATTTTGTCGTCCAGAGAATGGAACGTACTTGGCCGGAATCAGAGCACCCATCTCGTGCACTTTGCCAGCCCTTTGAAATCTTTAATAGGCTTCCTAGAACTGCTTCGCTTTGTGCCAGTCTTCGGGGATCGTTCAGCTTTCCAGGAGAATTGCCCTTTAGGGACTATTTGTTACGCCCAGGCTCTTACTCTGGTACGTTAGGGCAAGGGTCTGTTGCAGGGTTTATATTGGCAGAAAGTCAGGCTGCGCTGGGCGATAAGGGTGGCGTAAGGCGTGTTGCCTCTTCTTCTTCGAGTCAGATAAAGACTTAGATTGAAAGCTGTCTAGGTAGAGACTAGTGTAAGCAGCGAGGGAAGCTCGCTGGTCCTAAATAATTCTCAAGCAACAGGCTGGGCCTGTTGGGGAGCTGTGTCCGGTGACTCGCTTGAGACACCGCATCACAGGTGCTATTCCAGGTGCTGCCACCACCTGGTCTTCTAGTGTCCTCCTGCCCGCAGGTCTTGTGCCATTTGTCTCGGCGCCATTGCCCCGCGGTCAATTGTCTCGGGTCGCTCCTGGCCTCGTGGTTTGCCGTGGTTGCGTGACCAACCGTGCTCACGTGCCTACAACGCTGACAGGGCTTGGCAGGTTGTAACAGGTTTCCCCTCCTTCATGGTCGATGTCCTCCTTCTATGCTTCTGGTTTTGGTTGCTTCCAAGTATGAACTGCGCTGGCCCTTTTGGTAGGGCGGCAGGAGGTCATTGAGGAGATCGAGAACAGCCGCAGCACTGAGAACTAAACCCTCCCCAATGCTCTGGTAGCGTTATCAGAGCATCAGCTCAAAGAACACTAGCAATAGTACGAACATGAAACTGGCCTCTTCAACACTCTCAAGCGTCGAGACTGCGAATGTCTGGCATGCGAGAGCGCAGACCGACCTGGTAGCCCAGCTCCGACTACAATCAGGGCACGCCGCTTTTCTTTTGTCCCAGCTGCTTTCTTCTCATTGCAGAATTGGCTTTTCAGTCCTTCCGTATGCAGATAGTACAAAGACATTCTCAATAATACAGGCAACGCGCTAGCACTGCCGCAGCCCAATCAAGCGCTTTCTGGTCGCGGCCCAGCTCCACACCTCTTAGCCAGGATATTGAAATCCGTGGAGGACAAGGAAGTGGGTCTCTTCTTGGGTCTTGATTAACTTAATGGGCCTGACTGACAGGACTCGGATAGAACAACTATTTATCTGCGCAGAGACGGGATCTCGGTAAATAACGAAAGCCCGTTATCTATGAGAAGATGCGTCACAAAGAAAGGAGACAAAGAGAAGAGACAAAGAGAAGCAGGTTGAAAGGGACGAAACTGAGATAGCAAGCTGAGGATTGACATGTGGCTCAGTTGTGGCGCATTGGTGAAATCTCAACACACCCCCCCAGATGAAATCTGCATCTTGTTGAACGTCTCAAGTCTTGTTGAAAGCTGAGAATGAAAGCGTAAATAGCTGAATGCAGGCTGTTGGAGCCTTGGAATAGCTGTTCCATAAGAATGAATTGGTAGTGTAGTCGTGCGTGATTTGGGGAGTGCCACTGGCTACGCCATTTCAACGTGGTGATGCTGCATGCCGAGCATTCGGACGAAGGCTTCGTGCTTCTGGCGAGGAAGCGGCTTGGTCAATCCGTCGGCTGCCATCTTTGATGTTTCCACCCATTGCACGTTGATATCGCCCTTTGCCACCACTTCTCGTAGCCAATGGTGATAAATGTCAACGTGTTTGATCTTGGTGAACCATTTGCCAACGCTAGAACTTGGCTCGACGAGGCGAATGGCTTGTCTGTTGTCACAAAACATGGTGACAGTTTCGTGATCCAGTTTGACGGCGAGGTCGGTGAGTATGCGGATCAGTGCGATTCCTTCTTTCGCGGTTGCAGCCAAGGCCAGGAATTCAGCTTCGGTAGACGAAGTGCTGACTGAACCCTGCCTTCCGGCTTTCCACAGCACAGGACAGCCAAACAAGAGGATGACGTATCCAAAGGATGATCGTCGGTCCGAGGTGCTGTCTGCGAATGCCGCGTCCGAGTAGATTACCAAGTCTGGGCCGCTGTAATTGCCTGGGAAGTGGAGCGTGAGATCTTTTGTTCCAACCATGTAGTCGAGACAATGTCTGGCCAGCTGAATGTGCTGTGGACCGGGATTGGCCAGAAAACGGGATAGGTATGTGGTGGTGAAGGTCGTGTCCACACGGGTGATCAAGGACGGGTAGAGGAGTTTTCCCACTAGTTTGCGGTACTCGCTGATTTCTTCCTCTGTGGCTCTTCCCTCAAATGGGGTGACTCCGGCCAGCGGGATGTCTGGAAAGGGCGTCCTTGCGGTCCTACCTTGCCGATTCATCTTGAGGTCTGACGCAATTTTGGAGATGTGCGCTTCTTGTGACAGGTAGTAGCCGTTGTTGCCATCTGGGATCAGGTTGATGTTCAGGAACCACTTCATAGGTCCTCTGAATTCGAGGTTGAGTTTTCCCATCAATCTGACCTCTAGGTCGTTCCATTCTGCTTGGTGGTCCGGGTGGAAGATCACTCCAATGTCGTCAACATAGAAGAAGAGGATAATGTTGCCGCGGATCAGTATGCAGGGATTTTCTGATGGTCGGTGGAATCCCAATTCGAGGGCAACGGTGACCAGCTTCTGGTACCACAGTGCAGCTGACCGACGTAGGCCATACAGTCCTTTCTTGAGTTCCCAACAGAATCCTGGGCGTCTGTGTCCTGGCGGAAGATGTGTGTAAACGGGTGAATCGATGTCTGATTGCGTGAAAGCGACGATGGCATCAAGTTGGAGAATAGTCAGACTGAATTTGGCGACTATCGCCCACAGCATGCGGATGTGACCAATTGGTGGTGTTGCTGCGTAGTTCTCGTGATTGTCGCTTGCTTCTAAGTCGCCTCGTACACAAATCCTGGCCTTGCATTTTTCCAAGTTGTTGTGCTCGTCCAGCTTGTATGCATATACCCATTTCAAAGGGATCAGGTTGTCTGCGAGACTCGGAGTGATTCTTGTTTCTAAGAATGTTTGGGAATGTCGAAGGCTCTCGATTTCCTTATCCATGGCGGCCTCGAAATCAGCTTGCAGTGGGTGACCTTGGACGTCTCGCTGGTGTCGTGGAAGGGGTGGTAAGTCAGCCTGGCGCATTCTCCCGCTTATCATGCTGTTCAGCGAGAAGTTGGGAGTCGAAAGAGCGGCCGCGACCTGAGCGTATCGCGCTGGTGTGCGTCTCTCTCGTCCAGACCGTCTGGTGGGATGTGCATCTTCTCGGATTTCGTCCTCTGGTTCTGCGACATCTATGGCGGAGAGCGGTGTTGGCGTTGCGTCTGGTGTTGGCGTCGCGTCTGGTGTTGGCATTGTCTTTGATGTTTTTTCGGGTGCTTGTTCCTCGTTGGTCGATATGAACGAAGCGTCTTGGGATTCATCGTCCGATGGGAGTGCTTCTTCAGGTTGTGAGGCCTGAATTGGTGGTATGGCCGACGGAGTGGTTGTTGCCGGTGTCGTGATCACCCCCCCATCTTGCGGCTGCGTAGCCGTTGGCTGAGTTTCTGGCTGAGTCTGCAATTCGACTCTTGTGGGTGGGATTGCTCCGTGCTGCTGCAGCCAAAGCACGAAGTCTGGGTTGAGCACGGGGATTTGGCTCGGAGATGGGGAAGGAGGCTCGTAAAACAGCTCCTCATTGAAAGTGACGTGGCTTGAGACGATGACTTGGTTGATCGTCGGAACCCAGATCCTGAATTGTGTGGATGACTGGTATCCAACGAGATAGCCGATATGCGCATGAGGTTGTACCTTAAGATCGCGTCTCGCGGTCATCATCAGTGCTGGCGTAGTCAAGGGGTAGGCGCGGCAACCGTAGGCTTTGAGGTGCCCAATGCGTGGGTCGAGATCGACGAGATCACGAAAACCTGGTTGATTGGCTTTCAGCCACTCATTCAGCCTTGCGATTGGTGATCCGCCTCCTCCAAAAGGGGTGCGGTTGTGCAAGTAGACCGCGCATTCTGTGGATTCTGGCCACAGGGACTCGGGCAGGTGACTGTGAACCAGCATGGTCCGTGACTTCGTAGCAATAAGCCGTCCGCACCGTTCTGCAGCACCATTTTGGGCCGACGTGTGTGGGTTGGTAGTGTGGTACTCGATGCCGGCTCGCTCGAGGTTGACCTGGATGAATCTGTTGCCGAGGAAGCTGGGGTCGAGGTCACCATGGATGATGCGAATGTGGCATCCATACTGGTTGAAGCACCATGCATTCTGATCGAGAAGCCACTGGAGAAGTGCTTGCGGTTTTCGATTGGTGAAGACAGCCGATCTGACGGCATTGGTGTTCAGGCAGGTTAGGAGCGCGAGCATGGTTGAGTTGTCGTGTGCCTTGTTGAAAAAGAAGAAGTCGATGGCGACCTCATTGAAGGGAGCTGTGGAGGCAGGTCGGATTCGCGCTTTGCTGTTGACTCTTGTGGCTTTAGAGATTGCGCAGTCTTCGCATTGCACTGTAGTTGGTCCTCGCTGTGCACCCGGGATTCCGCTGCGAATGAGAGCCTGGTGTACCGCCTCTGGGCCTGCATGGCCAAGTCGGTAGTGCCAGGTAAGCGCGTCGCCTTTGGTGCGTGAGTTGCTTTGGGCAGTGACGGCGAGTGCGTGCGCTTCAGCGTTGACGGGAAGACATGCGAGGTTGGAATGGTGAAGCACCTTGCAGTAGGGAACGCGCTTTTGCTGAGGGCGCGAATACAGTTCTGACGTCTCCTGGTCCCAGAAGATTCCGCTTTTGTTGAGTCGTGAGGTTGACACCAAGTTGAGCGGAAATGATGGACAGAACAGGACGTCCTTCAGGGTGAGTGTGAGCTGCCGACCGTTGTGTGGTTGGAGAGGAATAATGACTGTGCCACTGCCTTCCGAGATCACAGTGCCATTGCCGGTTGTCAAGGTTTCGTATCGCGGGACGATGTTGTCTGCGAATAGATCTCTGTTGTGCACAACGTGACTGGTTGCTCCTGAATCAAGCACAATCAAACTTTTCTCAGCTGTCAATCCAGCAGTCTGGACAGAGGGATTTGACTTGTAGCTTGTAGCGGCCACATTGAGGGACTGATTTCCCTTTTCTTGGCGTTTTGCTAGCCACGAGTCAACTTCTGCTCTGTTGCTTGCGAGCCACTGGTTGATCTTGTCCTTGTTGCCTTTGATGGTCCATTTCTCCATCCATGATTCGACGCTCGAGTCTGGGAAAGCCGTCTTTATGGCGTCGCGGCATGGGCCGCTTTTGATGTGGTTCTTCCCACATGTATCGCACGTTTCTCGTTGCCGAGGAGTTTTGCTGTCGATTTTTCCGTCGTACTTTCCTTGGAAAGTCGCCAGTCCCTTCTGGCTACGGCGAGTCGACTCCTCCTTGTTGGCTCTTGCTGCGCCCGTGCTGGTCTCAAACTCGTCTCGTGCTTCAAGAACCGCGTCCTGGAGCTCCTGGATATTCCGGACTTTTCGTTTGTACTGGTGCTTGAGCATGTTGTAGGTGAACTCATCCAGTGCCGAGAGTGGTTCGATGAATGCTTTGAAAAACGTATCCGCCTGATGATCATGAATGACGTCTCCCTCATCCAGCATTTCGATGATGAGGTTTTGAGCTTTGCTAGCGTACTCTTGCCAGGTTGCTCCGCTTACCTGGGTTGAGGTGAGGACAACCCATTGAGTGGTCAATTGCTGTTTGTACGATTCCGGAGTGGGTCGAATGAGACGTGAGATCTGCTCCAAAAGCTGAGGAAGCTGGGTAACTTCGCCTGGTCGGCGAAATAGTTTCGACTTAATGGTTGGCGAGAGTGAGTGGTGAACCAAAGCAGAAATCTTGCTTTGGCCCTTTTTCTTCGCTTCCCACTGCCTGTAGATCATGTCGAACTGTCTTCCAGGAATGGTGTCATCGTACATGGGTGCCTTTGGGAAAGGATCTTTGTCTTTCGCCAATGGGTTGATGAATTCCCATATTTCGAGATCTGATGCGAGGCGGTGAATCTCCTGGTACCAGGGCGACCAGTCAGATGCTCCAGTGAGTTTGGGAAGCGCCTCGAGTTTCTCGTACACTTCAGTCATGATGAAGGACTGAATTGGGAATTGGTAAAGAGGAGTGAGCGTAAGATTTGCTCTTAAAGGATGAAGGGTGATGAAGCTAATTGGAAGAGAAAATGGAAATAGCTGGTGGTATGCGCAGTGTACCGTCGAAGCTGCGTGTCAGGAAAGTCTACTTTGCTGGTGACAATTTGACGTTGTTCGAGGGTAGTGAGGCAATCCGGGCTCATAACTATTGAAATCCGTGGAGGACAAGGAAGTGGGTCTCTTCTTGGGTCTTGATTAACTTAATGGGCCTGACTGACAGGACTCGGATAGAACAACTATTTATCTGCGCAGAGACGGGATCTCGGTAAATAACGAAAGCCCGTTATCTATGAGAAGATGCGTCACAAAGAAAGGAGACAAAGAGAAGAGACAAAGAGAAGCAGGTTGAAAGGGACGAAACTGAGATAGCAAGCTGAGGATTGACATGTGGCTCAGTTGTGGCGCATTGGTGAAATCTCAACACAGGACTATCCAGCACGTGATGTCAATTCCTCCTTTTCGCGAACGTGGTAGCTGGCCTTTTGGCTTTGGGACGGCTGGAACGAACCGACAAACGGACGACCAGACGCACCGCGGCGATTGACCTCTTCCCGTCCCCTTTTTGCGCCGCGTACACCAGCGACCCCTCTTTTCGACACCCCCAGCATGAAGCCCGTCTTTTCCCTGCTGGCGCTCGCCGGCGCAGCCAACGCGCTGCACCTGTATGTCGACAGCACGCGGCCCAAGTGCTTTTTCGAGGAGCTGCCCAAGGACACGCTGGTGGTGGGCAACTACCGCGCCGAGGAGTTTGACGACACGTCGCGCAGCTGGCAGCAGCACGACGGGATTTCGATTTCCATAACCGTCGAGGTGTGTAGTGTGGTGTTGTTGCGATGTTGTGTTGTTGGGTTTCTGCTTTGCTCGTCTCTCTCGTCTCTCTTCTCTTCTCCTCTTCTCTTCTCTTCTCTTCTTCCCTTCTGCTCTTTTTCTCTTCTTCTCTTCCTCCACTCCCCCCTCTCTCTCCTCTTCCTCTCCTTCTCCTCTTCCTCTCAACCGCTCACACCCCTAGGAAACCTTTGACAACGACCATCGCGTCGTCTTCCAGCGCGGCGGTGCCAGCGGCCGCTTCACCTTTACCGCCGCCGACGCCGGCGAGCACAAGATCTGCTTCACCCCCGACTCCAACAGCGGCCGTGCCGGCTGGCTCTCCACCGCCAGCAGCCCCAATGGCGGCATCAAGCTCCACCTCGATCTGGCCATTGGCGAGTCTAGCAAGCTCGAGAGCACAGACAAGGGCAAGCTCGAGGACCTCGAGGGGCGTCTGCGCGACCTCAACAGCCGTCTCGGCGACATTCGGCGCGAGCAGGTCTTTCAACGGGTGTGTACATCGCCTTGCCCCAACGCCCACCTCCCAAAAACATTTCTAACAACCGCAGGAACGCGAGGCCGACTTCCGCGACCAGTCCGAGGCTACTAACGCGCGCGTCATCCGCTGGATCTTTATCCAACTCGTTGTGCTCGGCGTCACCTGCACGTGGCAGCTGTCCCACCTGCGCTCGTTCTTTATCAAGCAGAAGCTCACATAAGAGGGCGAGGGCTGTGGGGGGGGGGCCAACGAGGAGGAGCGAAGCGCGCTGCGTCGAGGGCAGAATAAACGACTGGACGGGTCGAGTCGGAGGAAAAAGGAGCATACACGAATATACACATTTCCTGCAATGCCTGTACGATAGGAGAATGTACTGACTGATCCATGCCTTTGATCCTGCCTCTTTCTGTGCTGAATGAACTCTATTTTTTGGCTTTGCTATCTGGAAATGGAAAGGAAATAACACTCGTCCACGATATTAATACGACGATACAAGAACATGACAACAAGGAAAAGCACGAAAATAACAAAGAGCGAAAGTCCAGACCCAATGCAGTATCCCGTAAAAAAAGCATGTTTCCCTGGCGCCGTGCTGCGCAATCGACAGGCGAAAATCAAAATTGCTCCTGAGCACATCGTTATTGAAGAAAGGAAGCCGTGACTTGTTCTGTGTTGATCTCGCCGGTCCGCTGTCCCATCTTTCGGCGCCACGCAGCACGGCCTTCCTCCTTTTGAGGCTGCGACGCGGCAGGCCCAACCACCCGTGACAGAAAGAACAGAGTGCGTGTGAAGGAGAGTCGGGAGCGCGCGACAAGGGGCAAGACAAGAGGCGCCGTGCACCTACACACGGCGACTTGCCGTTCCTTCCGTGGAGACAACAGAAACAGCACCGGCAGCAGCTCGCGACAAAACACATTCCCCCTGTACAAAAGAAAAGGACAACTTGTTGCATCCCCCGTCAGGTCCCGTCAGGTTCCGAGGCCTCAGGTCTCGGCCGTAGTCGGTCAGCCCACGCGTGTAGGAGGCGGGAGGTGGGAAAGACAGCAGTGTCCATGGTGTGTGTGCGATAGTCATGACCCGGTCAAACGTTGCGTTGGTCCGAATCCATCCAGGACGGCCTAACCGCAGCAAACAGCCTTCATGAACTTCTGGAAGCCAGTCGGCTTGGGCTCGGGCGCACGGCTGTTTGACACTGGCGCCTGCTGGGAAATCGGGTGCTGGTTCATCGGCCGCGGCAGGTTCTGGCTGCTATTCTGGAACTGTGCCTGGGTCGAGGCGGCCGGCGTGTTGAGATCATGAAGACCCCCGGCTCCGCTACTCCGCGTCGGCATGCTGGCGACGGGGACGCTTTGCCGATCTTTCCGGGTGCTCTGTTTGATCGGCGAAGGAGGCGGGGGCTGTGCGGCGTTTAAACGGTCGGCAGTCAGGCGGGCACGGGGGTCGTTGAGGTGGGGAGTGCCGGCGCCGCCGCGCGAGTTGCCGTGCAGCTCAATGTTGGAGGGGCCAGGGCGCTGGTTGGGGTTGTGCAGGCGGTCCCAGTCCGTCTTCTTGGACTCCTTGCCGACCTTGAGCCAGTCGTATTCGCCGTCCTCGACACCGCCCGTGTCCTTGAGGGCCTGCGTAAAGAGGTCGCGCAGGTAGTCGTAGTCGGGCGTGTCCTCAAAGCCCAGGTTGCGCACGTAGGTGAGGTACTTTTCAAACTGCACGGGAAAGCCCTCGCACAGGTCCTTGATGGCCGTCGTCTGCTTCTTCTCGCCAATCTTCTCGTACTTTTGCTTGTTCGTCGCCGCCTTGAGGCCCTGCCATGGCAGGCCGCCACGCAAAAAGTACATGAACACGTGGCCGAGCGCCTCGAGGTCGTCGCGGCGCGACTGTTCACGGCCCAGGTGCGTGTTGATGCTCATGTAGCGGGCGGTGCCCGACAGCGACTTGCGCTCGCGGTACGGAATGTGCTGCTTGGTCTTGGGGTCGCGGTACTGCTTGGCCATGCCAAAGTCGACGACGTGGATGACGTTGGCGGCCTTGGTGCCGGGGCGGCCAATGAGGAAGTTGTCGGGCTTGATGTCGCGGTAGATGAGGTTCTTTTCGTGAATGGTTTGGACGCGGGAGAGCTGTGCGGTTAGCGAGCGAGCGATCAATCCGAGACAAAAGGAGACCAGACGCACCATCTGCTTGGCCACCATCACGACCGTCTTGATCGTGAAGCGGCGGTTGCAGTGGTCAAAGAGGTCCTCGAGCGAGGGGCCGAGCAGGTCAATGACCAGAATGTTGTGGAGGCCCTCCTGGCCAAAGTAGTAGACGTTGGGGATGCCGGCTGTCAGGTCAGCAGGGAGCAGGGCGGTGTGGCGATCCAAAGAGACAAAGAGACTCACGGCAGCCGACGAGAATCTTGTAGGTGCGGTATTCATCGCGAAGCTGGGGAGCATCGCTCTTTCTCGGTTCCTGTCGAGGTTAGAAATGACCCGACAATGGCAAGATGGTGATGCCGCTAAACAGGTGATCCAATCGACGTACAAATTTGATGGCAACCTGTTGGCTATTGAGCAGGTTGGTGCCCTCGAAAATGACACCAAACGAGCCCTCGCCAATCTTCTTGCCGACGCGGTAGTGCACGCCGACAACGTTGGACGAAGAGGAGGCCATCGCGGCGGGTGGCTGGACAGCGAGCAGCGCGCTTGACTCGACCCGGCCGACAAGGAGACGTCTCAGGAGGGGGCGGCGACCGACTCGACGGGACGGTGTTGGACGGCGGATGCAGCGATGGGTGTGGGATAGCAGAGAGGGAGGAAGAGAAGAGGGAAGCGCGGGAGAGGGAGAGAAGAGAGAGAGAGAGGAGAAAGAGGGAAGAAAAAAGGGAAAAAGGAAGTCGATAAAAAGGAGGCAAAAAAGGAGAGTCGAATAGAAGAGGCAGAAGGAGACGGTAAAAACTGGGCAAGGGCCGCAATTTGGGGGGGGAAGAATAGCGGGTAGTACCACTGGACGGAGTACTTTGTGTTTGTTGTGGGCGGGCGGGCGGGCGGGCGGGCGGACACGCACTGTCTGCGTACTGTCGTATCCTGGGCCTTTTGGAGCCTATTGCCGAAATACAGGTGGACAAGGGGCGAGGCGGTCAGAGGGCGCTGGGCCGCCGTAGATCAACAGGGCAAAAGGCCTCTGCGTGAGGGATGGCGATGGACTGCTGAACAGTACCGGGGCGAGGATGAGCAGGATTTGATGGGCGAAAAGAGGCGATGATGGCAGTGGCTGGGTGCTGGCTGGTTTGGCTGGCTTGGCTGGACTTGGTTGGGCGGCCTGGCCTAGGCCTAGGCCTGCGGAGGCAGGTACAGTGCGAGAAACGGCTCACTGGGGCGGGCTGTCCACTACGGGCCACTACCAGTGGCACGGCGTCGTGGTTCAGGGCAACAGCGCTACTGGGAAACCACCGTCCAACGAACGCACCGGGGCGAACTTGTCTCGCGCGTCTGTCATCCTGCGAGGTCTCATCCTGCGAGGTCCTGTGCGACCTGTCGTGTCGATGTGAGCGCTGCGCTGCGCACGATGCAATCCGAGAGTGTACGGCCTAGCGGATACAATCGACGGGCTATTCAGGGCATTACGAGTAAGATCAGATACATACGACCGCTGGGGCATACGAGAAAACGAGAAAAGGGGAGGAACGCTGGGGTGGAGGCTGCCCCAAAGGAAATGTGGGTGGGCCCTCTTTCTGGAGGCTGGAAGTAGCAAGATACTTGGAAGCTTGCATTTGTCTAGAGTATTTTTGGCGCCTTTTGGGAGGAGGGGGCAGAAAAACACCAAGAGAAGAACGTGACGAACAAAACTGCCCAGACAGGCGTGGCAACGGGCGACGACGTGTTCCCGCAGAAGGAGAGCAGCAACTTGGTCGGGCGTACACATACAATTATGCATAGCCCAATGTGCATCCTGCCAAGTCGGACAGCCATGGACAGGGGACAGGTACGATACGCGCAGAAAGGATCCACAAGGCCAGAAAAGCCTCTTTTTCGCCAGGCCAGCGAGGCTGTGTCGTCGGCATCGGATGCTGTCGCTGTCATCGAGCACAGAGTAGCACGAGGACGGCCAGTCGACCGACCTGTTGCGGATGGAAAGGCCGTTTCCATGGCTCCAATGCGACATGGCGCCATTGGTCTCTATTGGAAAATGAGCGTCTATGCGCCATGTGATGCACCGTCCAGGGAGGAGCTCTGCCGCGGCTTGTGAAATACTTGGTCGGCTAGGATTCGCTCTGCCGGCATGCACGACCTCCTGCAGCTGCAAACACCGTTTCAGGCGACGCCGTCCGCCAGCAGCCACTGCCAGCAGCCACCGCCAGTCGCCCGCCGACGCTTATTCCTTCCATCGCTTAGCGTATTGCCCTCTATCGAAATCGATAGACCGACTAGCAAGCTCTGCTAGCGGCCGCCAAGCGACGGGCTGGACGGGACTGGAGCCGTTCCTGGATTGATTGCTTCAGCGTTCTTGTAGCCGCCAGAGAAGGGATCCCCCCCAAAATTATGCGTAGTACCGGGAAAACAAAGGAAATAAAAGTACACGTAACGTACGGCAGTCCGCACTGCATGTGCCAAAGACGGCAGTCCACCAACGCCGAACCATGACGAGAATGACAAGTCTCTACACCGTCCATGTCGCCGCCTTTGCCGACGGCTGTCCTCCACTCCGTCCTTCACTCCGTCCTCCACTTCGTCCTCCACTCCACCCTACCACGCCTTCTCCGTCAGCCGGTCCATCTCCGCCTGGCACGCCTTGCCCGCCGCCTCCACTGCCGCCCGGCACCACTCGTCCAGCCGGCACTTGTCAATGTACCGCCGCAGCAGCGCATCCTCCTGCCGCATTGAGTCCAGCAGTTTCTCGCGGAACGGGTCCTCCATGTGCGCACACCGCGCCACCGTCGCCGGGTCGGCCGCGTCCGTATACACGCCCAGCGCGTCCGACGGCCGCACCACGCTCGCCCGCGCCGAGGGATCGAGTTTTTCTGCACGGTCAGCAAGGAACAACGCCATCCACCTAGTCCACCTGCTCGCTCTCCACCCACCTTCAATGCTCAGCGCATACGCTGTCCCGTAGGTCGCCGTCCGCCCCAACACCGCCGCCGTCGCCTCGTCGTCCTGCAGCTGCGTGTTGTTGATCTGCACCCAGTCGTCGCGCACAAAACACCGCCGCCAGATCAGCCGCTGTGCCGCCGTCCGCGTCGCGCCTGCCAGCCCGCCCTGGGCCACCCGCAGCGCCAGGTAAAACGCATCCTCGTCTACTGGCGCCTCGGTCCGCCGTGTGTCCAGCAGCGTCAGCAGGTCGATCAGCGCCGCCGCGTCCAGCGCCTCGTGCCGCAGCAGCCGGCCCAACGCCGCCTCCACCACCTGCACCAGCGCCTTTTGCCGCTTCGGGATCCGCGCCGCGTGCACTTCCACCGCCAGCTGCACCGCTGCCGCCTTGTCCACCGCCGCCGCCACCGTCGGCTGCACCCAGCTGTAGACGAGGTCCTGGATCTTGATGATCCCCAGCTGCCGGTCCACCTGCTGGATCGTCGTGCCCGTCTCGGCCTTGGCTTCCTGGTCCTTCTGGCCATGGCCCGTATGACCCACCGCCTCGCCCTCTGCCAGCAGCGCCAGCTTGCCCAGGCTCAGCTCAATCTTCTTGTTCCACAGCTGCTCCTCGCGCTCCAGGCCCAGCGCCAGCAGCGTGTCCGCCGCCGTCTCCACGTCCTGCTCGCGCTCCACGTCGTTGATCCACGAGATCTTGGCCAGCTCCGGCTTCGACCGCAGAAACTGCGTCGCATACCCGCGTTTGTCGCCTGGAAAGTCCAGCACCGCCTTGACCCCGTCGTCCCGCAGCAGGATGTCGTACACTGCAAACGCAAACGCCTCCCCGTACCGCTCAAAGTACTCGGCAATGCGCTGCTCCTTGTGCAGCGCGCTCGCCCGCTGCTCCGCCGCCCACGCCGCGCTCGTCTCCGCCGACAACGCCTCGCTGCGCAGCTGCCGCACCTCCTCTACCATGATCTCCGCCAACGCCGTCGTCGCGTGGTGCTTCTTAGCCACCTCGATCGCATCGTCCCAGAGCCCGTAGTTCTTGAGCCGGTACACCTTGGCGTACCGGTCCTCGTAGTACGTCTTGCTGCACCGCTCCCCGTACGCCCGCTCCGACTCGGCGTCCCGCGTCTGCGTCCACCGGAAGTGCTCCTGCAGCGCGAGCAGGTACCGGTCCGTCAGGCTCGGCAGCGCCGTTCGGATCGCCTCAATCAAGCCCGCGTCCGGCACCGATCCGCCCGCCGACGCCTTGGCCGGGTAGAACTGGTCCAGCCAGCTGCAGCACAGGTCGACCAGCCGCTTCGCGTTGTTCGTGATAAAGTACGTCGACGTCCACGGCTCTGGTAGGCCCTCGTAGCCCTGGCCCACGCCCTTGCCCTCGACCAGGATGCCCGACTCGAGCTCCTCGCCCCCGAGCTCGTAAAAGGCCAGGTGCTCCTGCCGGTACTCGGCAGAGCCCTGCAGCGCCCGGAAGTTGACCTCGACGCCCTCGTGCAGCAGCCGCGTCACGCCCCGATCGTCCAGCAGATGGTCCTTGTACACGTACTTGATCACTTCGTACGCCCACGCCACAAACAGGTCCATCCGCCACACGTCGTTGACGAAAAAGTGCCGCACCCGGTCCACCTCGCCGGCCTCGCGGTTCATCGTCTTCTTCTCGTCCTCGTGGATGTACTCGACAATCTCCGACACTATCGTCTTGCGGTCTGCCGTCTTGCCATCGGCACGCTCCGCCAGGAACCGCTCGTGCAGCAGCCACATGTTGGTCGCGGTAAACATCTTTTCCGCGTCCCACAGCAGCCGCCACCGCACCCGCCGGCTCAGCCGTACCTTGCGCGCGCGGAGGTGCGCCATCAGCCGCCCCAGATAGTGCGCCCGCTGCCGCAGGTTGCTCTCCAGCGACGCCGGCACCTTGGGCGTAAAGGCAGTCTTGGAGCCGAGAATGTCGCGGCTCAGCTCCATGGCCGCCTCGCCGATCCGCTCGTCCGAGAAGGGCGACGGCCGCGCACCCTCAAATACGAGCGGGTTGTCGTCCTTGATGCCGAAAAAGACAGCCTCTTCCAGCTTGCTCTTGGCGGTCACCACCGGCGGCTGCTCGCCCACAAACCGGTCCACGTCAATCGTTGCCAGCCGCACCACGCCCACACCGCGCACCAGCAGCACCGCCGCCGGGTTCTTAGTCTTGTGCCGGTGCAGACGTCCAACCCCGGCACCGCCACCCGGGCCGTCCAGCTCGACCGCGCCCGCGCCCAGCGGCTCCTCTACGCCCGAGCCAACAATCTCCGATGTGCCGTCGTTGCGCAGATCGATAATGTCCTCAAACGTTGGGGGCAGGTATCTAGCCTCGCCCTGCAGCTGAGAGTCCGGCGTTTCGGGCGGCTGCGCCAGCGACGCCACCACGACGGCCTTGCCAAACACGACAAAGGCCACCACGGCCGGCCGCGGCAGATGGATGCGCGGCCGCGGCTCGCCCGGCTGCAGGGTGGTCCGGCTGATCATCGAGGGCAGAGAGGTCAGCGGCCGCACCATGCCGATCTGCGCGCCGTCGGCCGAGAGGATCGCCTCGATCAGGTAGTAGGGTGTGTACAGCTTTCGCGGCAGAACGACCAGCAGCAGCAGCTGCTGCACGGAGGCATCGTCGGCCTCGGTGAAGTTGCTGAGCCGCACTGCCTCGGTGTACTTGTGCTCGATGCCCCGCGGCACAAAGGCAAAGTCGAGCACCTCGACCGTCTCGAGCGCGGCGCGGTCAGCCAAGGCGTCAAACTGCTGGATCGCACTGGCAATGGGCTCGCGCACGTCCGTGTCGAAAACGGCGTCGTAGCTGCCGCCGCGGTGCACCTTCCAGGCGCTGAACTTGGCCTTGCTGTGCGCCGCCACAACGGTGCGCTCGCCCGCCTTGAGCACGGGACCGGCACGTACAGCCACCACATCGTCGCGGACGGCCGAGTGCTTGAGCGCGTGGCGGATGCTGCCGAGGAAACCGCCCGTGGGTGCGCCCATCGCGGCGCTGCGCAGCGGCTGCACAGAAATTGCCGGCCGGCCGTGGGCATCGCGCACATTCATGACCGCGAGACGGCCGCCGTTGGTGCGCAAGACGAAGCCCACCGGTTCCGCATTGACAATCTCGGTGACGTATTCGGTGGCGGAGATGCCGGGAATCACGTCCTCCACGCCGGAACGTTGCTGGCGCAAAAAGTCCAGTGTGGCGGCGCTCGATATAGACTCCCAGTAGCTGACCTTGCCGGTAGTGGGCATGACGACCACGAGGCCGGGCTCTTCCGAAGAGGCGGAGGGGGCGACGAGCGCGCCCAGCGGCAGCGGGTCCGACGCGTGTCGCGATGGGTAGGGTAGGGTGAATGTAAAGGTCTCGGGCGACGGGCTGTTGGCCGTATAAGGCCAGACGATGGCGTGGGTGTGGGTGAGGCTGACGGCATAGCCGCTGGCGGCATAGACGGAGCCGTGCTGGTGGCCGCCCAGGTCGGTGCGCAGGCGGTCGGGTAGGGCAGGGAGTTTGCTGACGGTGTAGGCGCTATTGCTGGCCTGGAGGGAGCCGGTTAGAGAGGGAGGAAAAGCATGACGGGAGAGCACGAGCACGAGCACATACCAACAAAATGCTGCCGTCGCCTTTGCTGATTCGCTCGCCGGCCTTGTTCTTCTTTGAGCGCACGCTGAGCTCCTTTTTCGGCGCCACAGGGGTCGGCTGAGTGTTCTCAATGCCGTCGCGCTTGACGCTCAGCATGGCTGCCTTGTCGGCCTTGACCTGGAACATTTCGGGCGCGGCGTCGGGGTTGACAAACGTCTGCTCCGTCAGGGGGAGCCGCTGGCGCTTGGCCTTGGGCTGTTGCTGGAGCAGGCTGTCGGTCGAGACGGGCCGCTGGCGCCGGCGGCTACGCGTGGCCGTGGCCGGTCCGCCCTCGAGCGCCGAGAACATGGCGATCTGGTGGTGGAGTGGTGGTGATGGGAGCCAGTTGGGTCGTGTTCCGCTGGGCGGAAGCCGATGGTCTAGACCACACGTGCGCGCCGAGCCCGTCGCGATGGAAATAGGTGCTGGACGGTCGCGGATGATGGCCGTCTCGCCCACTCGTTGTCAAAACGTGTCGGGACACGCGCGGATCGAACAGGCGGCTGCTGGTCAGAGCCTCCGATGCGGCTTTCGTGATGGGCGATGACGAGGGCCAAGTCGATGGCGGATGTCGACACGGAGCGACGCGACGGGGCAGTGCAGACGGCGATGGGAAAGTGCGTGGCCCAACGAGGCGGAAACAGCTGCTGGCCCGATGGCATACAACGAGAGATTGGGCGTTTATGGACCCTTTTTGCCTCGCCTCTCACGGTCGGCAGGGACGAATTTTGCATTTGTATTTTTGCATTTATTTGTCGTATTATTTTTATTTTGAGGCGGAACCTCTGCCAAGCTCTGCGCTGCTACTGGCCAGCGGCGGCTGTATTGAGCTTGGTGCTGCTGTCGTGGACAACACATGCGACCCACTAAAATTTGCTAGGAGAATGTGAGGCTAAGCTATTCCTGTTTTCGAGACCTGCAGCAGCCCAGAGGCAGGTACCGTTTCACCGCCCTCAATGAGCAGCCAAGGCAGAACTTTACGATTGTGCTCTCGTGCTCTTTCGCCTGTGCTTGTGACATCATCGAGTTTGCTTATGTCAGCAACATTCGCCATTCACGACAGGCCAGTCTTTGCTTCCATAGCCCACAAACGGTGAGCCTTTTGTTTTCCCTACTGCAGAGGTCCGATGGTGCGGAGGGAGAAACCTGGCAAACAAAACGCCATCAGAGGACTTCTGCAAGTCTCGGTGAAGTCACCGACTTTGCGGCACAATAAATGGGCCCAAGTCTCGTAGAGAACATTCGATCGGTTGTATAGTTAGAAGCCGTGTTCTGTTCTTTGGTATCCTCTGGCCGTTGGACTGGCAGAGGCCGTCCATCGGTAGCCAGAGTAGCTCGGCTGCATGTAGAGCTGTAATCGGCCCTTGTATCCTGGCCGCGTCTGCCTTTGGTGCAGTCCGCCCGGTATCCTGGCCACGCTTCCTTCTTCTCTTCAGACGCTCATCATCCCCGGCACCCATGCCTCGCCGATCCGCTGCATGTCGTCGTCAAACCGTCGGCTCGCAATCTTCTTGCCGCCGTGGCCCGACGGCGGCGAGTGCTCGTCCGGGTCGAAGAAGGGGTTCTGCAGCAGACGCACAAGGGCCGACTGCATCGCCTTGAAGACGGGCTTCAGGTCCGTCTCCCGCAGGCCCACGAGACTGCCGGTGCGGGCCGTCACCAAGGACGACACGCCGCCGCTGCCCGCGCCCATGCCCGGCCCCAATGCCCCCCGCCGTCCGCGCATGTCGACAATGGCGACGAGCTTGACGCCCGTATTGGTCTCGTAGCCGTACGCGGCGAGTCGGTCATCGAGGGCATGTAACAGCAGCAGGCCGTTGGCGTCGCTGGCGCCCGAGAGGCTCGCGCCGGAGGAGCCGGTAGTGGTGGCGGTGGCGGCGGCGGCGGCGCGCAGGGCAAAGATGTCGAGCGTGCCGCAGAGCATGAGCGAGAACTGGAGGGGAGTGCGGACGGGGACGAGCGTGTTGGACGCGGCGTCGTAGGAGGGAAAGATGGACACGTGGAGGGGGTTGTTCTAGAGGTGAGAAGGCGGACGCGGAGAGGACGAAGACAAAAGCCCCGACGCATGCTACTTACATTCCGCCCGATCACGCCCAGACAGGCAATGGACGGGATGGTCGACGCCATGGCGACGCTGCTGGATCGTGAGCAATGTCGAGGAGGGGGGGCGGTCAATTGGTCGGTCGGACCAGAGCCAAGGTGCCGTTTGCGCTTCGCCTGTCTGGCCACTAACGCGTGTGGCGGCTGTGGCCGCCCTGCAGCCTCCCTGGCGGTCCCCCTGGTAGCAGCGCTGTGGGCACCCCGTGGAAAATTCTACTGGACGCCCCAGGGCGCGTGTGGGCCGACGCAGGGCCGTGATTGGCTGAACTGCGTGGGAAGTCCTACATTTCCCATTTTTCTTTTTTCGCGTACCTTTTTTTGCCAGTGCTGCTGCCGATAGAAAACCCAATCGCCGACCCGGCAGCGGACGAGTCGCACCACGGACGAAGGCATGTGAGGGAAGAGTCGTAGTGAGAACGCGCTCGACGGTGGACAGCGTGCGACAATCGACTCTGTAGCCGTGGCAACTGGCCGTCGTCTGGCGTCTGTTTCTTTGGACTATTCGTCTTTTTCTTCCTCTCCCTCTTCCTCTCCCTCCCCCCAATCTTGTCTCACTCGCCGCTCCCGCTCCGAGACCCCCTAGCCATGTCGGTTCCCAAGACGGCGCCGCAGCAGCCCGGCGCGCTGTGGCATGCGGCGTCCGCGGCCGTCATGGCGACGACGGGCGCGATCTGCCGCACGTTTCTGTACGGCCTCAACAGCGTCGAGGTCGTCGGCCTCGACAACTTTCTCCGCCTGCTGGACGCGCGCAAGGACGTCGAGACGCGCCAGCGGGGGCTGATCACGGGTGAGTGTCCTTTGTCTGCGCTCTCGGCCGTACTGACCAACAGTCTGCAACCACGTCTCTGTGTAAGGGCTCGGCCGTCTCCTCTCCCCCTCCGACCCCCGACCTCTCCTCTCCCTCGTCTAACCCCTTCCCCCCCAGCCTCGACGACCCCCTCATCTGGGGTGTCCTCCCCTGGCGCTACGCCATGGACCATCGCAACCTGCGCTGGGGCCTCGGCGCCCACGACATTTGCTACAAAAACAGGTACGTCCGTCTCGGCGTCCCCCGCCGTCGAACCGCCCCGACTTACGCGTCAGCCTGCTCGGCCACTTCTTCTTCGCCGGCCAGACCCTCCCCACCCACCGCCTCCACCACTCGCCCCTCGGCGGCCTCTTCCAGCCGACCCTCGACCAGGCCATTCGCATCCTCACCCGGCCCGGCGAAGCCCCGGTTTCGGCCTCTTTGAAATCGTTGGCATCGTCATCCTCGTCGTCATCCTTGTCTACATTGTCTTCCCTGTCGGCAGCATTGTCTTCTCCATCCCCTCCCTCTTCCTCCTCCTCTTCCCCCTTCTTCTCCACCACCGGCGTCGACCGCTGGCCCGTTCCCGCCGCCATCCCCGGGAACCGCCTCGGCTGGGTCCACATCTTCCCCGAGGGCGGCGTCCACCAACAACACGAGCGTGGCCTGCGCTACTTCCGCTGGGGCGTCGCCCGCCTCATCCTCGAGAGCGAACCCGCCCCCGACGTCGTGCCCATGTTCATCGATGGGCCCGACCGCGTCATGCCCGAGGACCGCGAGTTCCCCCGCTTCTTGCCGCGCATCGGCCAGCAGATCCGCGTTGTTTTTGGCGACGCCCTCGGCCCCGACGCCTTTGCCGCCGAGCGCGCGCGCTGGCGTGAGATTGTCGCGGCCGGCCACTCGGACGCCGACCACGACGGCGACGCCGAGAGCGGCAAACTAGGCGCCGCCTCTACCGAGGCCGCCGCCCTGCGCCGCCAGGTGGCCCAGCGCGTGCGCGACGAGGTGCTCAAGCTGCGCCGCCAGCGGGGCTACCCCGACGAGGACCCCAAGCTGGGCCTGGCCGAAACGTGGGCGCGCGAGCCGGCGCTAAAGCGCTACCGCAGCACGGTAGACGGCAGTATGGTGAACCAGGAGTAGAAAGGGCGACTAAAAAAAAGGTGACCGGAATCAAGACGAGGAAAGATAAAAAGGTCAGTAATCAACTGCATCTGCGTCAACTGGTATCATCGCATAACGTAGACGCCTATATTATTCCTGGATGTCCCAGTATATGGCAGAGGGGTGTGCTGCAAAAAGAGCTTCCGTTGCAAAAAATGCCTGTCCCGGCATGTTGCCATGTCTGTGCGTGTCGTCGTGTATCTTGCGTCTTCCGTCCGTCCTCTCACGTCTTCTCACGTCTCGGCATCCTTGATTCGCCGTCCCTCTCGCGCCGTCCGCATCGCCTCCGCAATCGACCGCGCCTGCTGCATCCCTAGCTGCGCCCACACCGTGTTGGCCACGCCCATCGCCCACTGCCAGTCTTCGTCCGACACGCCCGGCGCACAGCCCGCCACCTGCAGATGGAACAGCATCGGCGGCAAGCCCACCCCACCAGCCCCGCCCCGGCGCACATTCGGCGCTGCCGGTGTCGTCACGGTCTGGTAGGTCTCCGTCGAGACCGCCGGGTGCCGCCAATACGTCGGCACGCTGATAAACATGTCCTCGGCCGTGCGGTCGATCACTCTGAGCAGATAGGCCCGCAGCTGCGCCAACGTCGTCGGTCGGTCGGCCTTGGGTGTGGTCGGATTGTCCGTCTCTTTGGGCGTCTCCCCGTCCTCCTCTTCCTCTTCTGCCGTCACCTCGTCCCCTGGACTGCCAATGTCGACCCGCATCGCCGCCTCGGCCGACTGCGGACACCGCTCGGTGGTGTCCAACAGCAACTGGCTGCACAGGATTCGTGCCCACCGGTAGTAGCCCCATATGCGCGCCGTCGGCATGTCGACGTAGCGATGGAACTGTCCGTGGAAGCACGCGTCGGGCGGCAGCACCGTCGTCTGGCATACCTCAAAGTGCCACTGCTTCTCTATCCGCATCGTTCGCTCCCACGCCGCCAGCCGTGCGTCCAGTTCGCGTGCCCGTACCAGCAGGCTTGTCGTCTGAGCCAGCCCATCGATCAGCATGATGTGCTTCACGTGGGCCAACATGTTGATCAGATCCGCCGCCACCAGCAGCAGCTCCGAAAAAGCGCGCTCCGCCAGCGGTGCATTGCGCGATCCAGTTGCAATATATTCGAGGACGATTGGCGGCACATGCGTGCCCGCCGTATAGCATGGGATGAGCTAGAGGGTCAGCGAGGGACAGCAACTCAAAATACAACACAACAGACGCACCATGGAGTAACAGTACTGCATCAGACTGCGAAAAGCGGATGCTGGCAACTGCGGTAAAAAATTGCGCATCAGCGCTGCCGCGCCCTTGACGTGCACATTGGCAATCGCAAACGACTCGTCTTCACCCAGCACAATCTCATACATAGCCATCAGCACAATGGCCCGCATAGTCCTCTCCATCTCCTGCAGCCGGGCGTTGCGTAGTGACTGATTTGTCAGCTGCAGACCGGCCACATACTGCTGCTTGGACGCCTCCCGCAGCTGCCGGTCGCCCGTCAGGTTGGCCAGTCCGACGAGCCCGACGGCCGACGCCAGCGGACCAGTGGCCGGGCCAAAGAGCCACGGGTACTCGATTGAGAGGGCCCCCGGGTCCGGCGGCTCATGCGGCTGCTGGAAGATGAAGCTGCCAATGTAAAAGTGCAGTCCACGGTCGGCCAGTGTGGACGGCGGTTCGAGGAGGAGGGAGGGTGGCATGGAGGTAGGAGACCGCTGCAATTGCTGTCCAGGACTCGCCCGCTTCATGCGCCGGGCCAGCGCCAGGTCGTGCCCGTCCGCATCGTCCTCCAGCTTGATGGTCACGCCACTGTCGCTCGGAACGGGCGTGCCCTCTACAGGCGAGGCTATATCGCTACCGCTGCCACTACCGCTTCCGCTGCTGGGGGCAATCTCCTGGAACTTGCTGCGCACCTTAACCGTCTCATCCCGGAACATGAGCGACAGCTGGTCCCGGTAGCCAGGGCATTTCTTGCCGGCCCGCGTGCATTGGGAGCATTCTGGCTGGAGCTTGTTACACTGCCCGAGTCAACACGACAGAACGCCAAAACGCCCACAGCAGACAAGTAAGTAGGCACAGAGTACGCTACACAATGCACGCGTAGACAACCCACCTTGATCCGCCGTGTGCGGCAATTCTTGCAGCTAAGCGACGCCTTGCCGCAAAAGACCATGACGTGTGGCCACCACAGCACCGCGGGGCGCGAAGCGGTGGGCAAGGGGGCTCGCCGGCGTGCTGCACTTCAGCCGTGACCATGGGTGACCACACAAAGTGGAGAGCGGCCGCCAGTGTGTTGGGCCCGAGGCTCGGCGCGGCTTGCGGCAGCTGTCGCCGGCAGATGCGGTGGCCGTGGACTCTGTTCCGCTTTGGGAATGCGGCTCGTGGGCTGGTCTCTGCCGGTGCTGACTGTTCGCTGACACAGGCTGACTGCGCTCCAGCTGGGCCGCCTTGTTTCCTAAGCTGCAAGTAATACCGGTGTTCTAGGCCGGCCCTCTTTTTGGTGGAATGCGGCCAAGAGGGGTCGAAAGGCCTCAGAGTCTGGACAGGCGGAGCGGGCTGAACGAGCGGGCGCGCTGCTGGGAAGGACGGGAGACTGACGGGAAGAAGGAAGCGAGGGCAGAGAATGAGAGCAGTCAAAAAGGGAAACCAGATCGTGCAGGAACCGGATCTACAAAGGGGAGCTGTCAGGCTAAGTAAGATTCTGCTTACGAGGACGGCTCCTAGAGGGCAGGCGCGGCCAGCGGAGAAGCAGCCAGCAAAATAAGTGGGCTGAAAACCGGGGGCAACGTCCCCAGCATCTGGGAAGGTGCGACTGATTCGCAGCGTATACGAGCAAAACGGCGTACCGAATCTGCTTGTTCCGTAGTATGCTTATACTTAGGTGCAGCGCAGCAGCCAACTGCTGTCCCAACGGCATGGCGGCTACCCCTCGCAATTCCATCATCCCCTGTCCATGGCTGCCGCCTCACCCGACGCCCTTGGGCGGCATCGCCACCGACAAACTGTCGACCGGTCCGCCACACCAGTGACCATTGCAGACGTTGTAGACCCGCCCGGATGGCCCACATTGCTGCCGTCGGTCTTTTATTATGTCCGGGCCAGACTAGCAACAAAGAAGAAGGCGGATAATAATGCGACCGCTCTTACGACAACGTTTCCAAGCCGCCAAACTACCGACGAAACAGAAGCGGAAACCAGAAACCCAAGAAACATGCTTTTGCCGCTGCACCCTCGGCCGTGGCATCTGATACCAGTCATCTGCACGGACAGATACCGGCACTGCTCCCTGTCTAGCCTCGCTCCACATGGCGGCCTGTGGCTTGCAACGACGTCTCGTATACCCAGTCGGGAGAGGTGGTGCCATTAGGGTGGTTTAAATGAGGCAAAATACACAAAAAGGAGTCTACAGGGTGGTGTGGATGAGCCGCTGAAACGACTGGGCCCAAGGACCAGCGTGGAAAACAACTGCTCAAGAACCCCCGGGTGCTCTCATTTGGGTAGCGGTTCCATCGGCACTGCCTCCGACTCCTCGCTGGCCAACCGTTCGTGCAGAGGCCGCTGGCGGAAGCCCATCAGCACATAGGCTCCCGGCGGAACCAGCGTGAACCCAATCACCAGGAAGAAGATGGGAATCGCGTCGAGCACATACGGACTGCGAGTCAGCAAGAGAACGGGAGAACGGGAGGACGGCGGAACAGCGGCAGCACAGCCCAACATACCACCACTCGTGCTTCTCCGTGTATCCCTTCTTGCCCAGCGCAAAGTCGATCTCGCGGTAGATGGACCGGATCTGACCTGTTAGACACTGGCTCGACGCCGCACGCGACCACACACGAGGACACGCACAATAATCATCAGACACGCAAAGTTGACCGCGTACAGCAGCATCCGCCACCGCGGCTTGAACTGCTGTGGACTGTTGCCAATCGTCACCAGCCGGTTCTTGTTGTCGCCCGGCACCGCGTGGTACCGCTGCTCCAGCCCGGCCACGAAGCGCCGCGACGTGAAGTGGAAGCGCACCGCCAGGATCGAAAACAGGCCAAAGGCGCCGATCTGCGTGCTCACGCCTGCCAGCGCAATGTTCTTGCCGTGCTTGAGCTTGCTAACCGCGTCCGCATCCGTCACCTGCGTGCCCGCAATGATGACCGCGCCGATCAGCTGCAGCAGCAGGGCCACGACGTCAAAGCCCACAAAGATGGGCGTCAGCCACCGTGGCGGTACCCACAGTAGCCGTAGCGTGCGCTCCTGGGGCGGCACCACGTGGAAGACGATGCGGCCAAAGGCGACGTAGACGATGCCAGCCATGAACACGGGTGCCAAGATGATGAGACAAAACTGCACAATATAGATGCTGCGGCCGGTCGTGTTGTGGGCCGAGCCGACGCGTGCGCCGTAGCCGACGGCCTCCACTTGGATGTTGTCAGCACGGGCAAGAACCCCCGAATCAAACACGGGAGGACAGACGTACTGGCAATGGCCAGGAGCATCACAAACCAGATCTTGGACTTGTACCGAATCGTCTGGTACGTCGACACGACAAAGCCCAGCGCAAAGAGCGCACAGAACACGCCAGCCGCCGCCGCCGACGGCTGGAAGTAGGGGTAGTATTGCGTCGCGACGGCCATTGTGCCGGTCCAGGAAGACGTTTTCGGCGTTTCTGCAGTCCTGTGGTCTTGTGGTCTTGTGGTCTCGCGCTCTTGTAAGCCGCATAGGACGTCGGTCAGATGCCCGTTGACAGAGAGCAGAGGAGACCTGGTCAACCAGTGCTGGAATGGACCATACGTCTTGAAGCGCGCAGCAGATGCCCTTCATATACGCGAATTTCCCCGACCGGCCTTTCCCAAGGGTCAGCACGGCGCGGCCTCTAATACGTAGCCCCGTGCTTGGGCCCACCCGGTCAGCTGCGCTTTCCCCAATTAGGCTTTATAGCGCGAGTTGAGGCGCAGCATTTACGAACCACGAAAGGGCTGTGACACGCCCGAGAATGCGCTGTTCCGGACGAAAGACGTCACGTTGTACGGAATAGAGTAGGTGCTTGTCATGTATGAATTCAACATCCCCCAATAGGGAAGGGAGAGGGAAACTGGGGGGAGCAGCAAATACGAAAAGCGAAAGAAGAATATTCGAGACGGAAGCCCGTTCTGAATGATTACAGCAACAGAACCACTGAACAAGCTTATCCTTTGCTTTGCGGGGAATAAAAAAGGTAGAAATATCGTATTTAAGTTTTTTTTATTTTAATCAAAGCATTTTTGATAGTTAGTGATCTTTAAATTTATTTTGTCAAACATAATTCCCAACCCTCCTACTCTGCATTTTCGAGATATTCACCCGCTTTTAAAAGCGACAGACACTTTCTATCCAACCTTGACAGTTGAATAAATGGTATCGCTGCAAATTAGAATGGCGAAAATTCCATAGAGATCTGAAAAGAGCTCGTCTGCCACAAGACTAATCCTGGCCATGCACACAAAAAGTTCTTTGCAAGCATTAAATTAGCCCGCTGCGAGGTCTAGACAAAAGAGACTCACCTGGTTGTCTGACCGGCCGTGCATGTTCCTCCATCGCCCTTGGGGCAGATGTTGATCATATGGACACTCGCGGCCAATGCTCTAGGAAGATGCGCCGGGGTCTTTTCTGCTCGGGGGTAGACGGTGAGCGATCAGCGGCGGGGGGTTCTGTGCATAACCTGCCTCGCCTGTCATCAAGTTGTTGGGAAACCGGAACACCAGAGGATGACAGGCGACGAAGCATCTAGGTGCTCGTTTGGTGAGAAGTTGGATCATGAGGACATGATATCGCATAATGCAGAGACAGTTTGAATGTATGCTTTTTGGGAAAGCCAGAACGTGCCTCGGTCTGGAGGTATCTTGCCGATGTACCCACTCGAGGGTTTTCAGTCTTTGGAATGAAAACGGACAGTCCCTCAGTCAAAAGCCCACTTGCCCAAAGTAGAAGATCTCGCCGGAAACGCCTCGGCTAGCCCATTTTCCTCCAACAGGTATATTCTCCGCCCCTTATGGTGGACAGAAAAACTTGGCCTGCCTTTGCCGCACAGTGCTATCGCTGTCCCTTGGCGTGTTGAGCTGCAGCCTGATTTTCTAGCCGCAGGTCAACTGGTCCCTTATCCAAGTCGCCATCTACATGATCCGGTCCCTTACTTTCGTGCGGACTGGCGCCAGTACTTTCGTGACTGAGCTCCGACACGCCGTGCAACTTGCTGCTGCCGGCGCGCGCGCGTCACCTCCCCGGGCGACTTGTTAGTCTCCACGGGCAGCCAGCTTCTTGTAAGCTTAAGGCTTGAGCGTTGTCAGTATTGGACGTACGCCCCTCAATGGCCAGTTTGGCCTAGGACAGTTTCCGGCCGTCTTGACTGCACAGCAGCGTAGATAGCTGACGTTCCTCGTCGCTACTAGAAGTCCTTTCATCCCGGCTGGGCGACCGGCTGGAAGGAGCATAATTTGCTGCGTAGATAGAATCTTGAGGTGATGTAGTCGCAAAGACAGTACAATGTGAAAGTTTGAGCATTCGAGCTTTCGAGTACTTTTCAGTAGATATCAGAACGGAAACTCGTTCCGGGTTGTCGGTGATTGTATGAAAAATCCCAACGACGGGACTGTTAATTATGGGGGTAAGAGAATACTGGCAAGATTTATACGAATGCGCAGACCAGTGTGACGCAGTGAAGACCAGACGACAAGAAGATGAGAAAATGGTGAGAGCCGGGCGAAAATCTTGTGAAAACACTCTTCAAAAACCATAGCAAACACTGGGTGAAATTGATATGAGCTTTGAAGCTTATATTTTCAAAGATCATCCATGCGTAATTCATAGAGCTGACATAGATGATGTGTTGAAAACATTGGTGTAACATACGTCGTTGTTGGTGGCTGTTTGCTACATATCCTTTTTATTCACTTTCGCAAATCCACATCGCATTTCTGCATCAGCTAACGACCCACTTTTTGAGTCGCGCTGCCCTTCATCGTCTCGTGCTCCACTCACTCTTGCACCGTTTCTTTTCTCTTTTTGCTCTACCTATAATTTTTTTTAATTTTCGTCACGTCGGCACGCAACTTGCCTGGACCTCTCTCAATCTTTAAACCCCAAATTTCACACGATCTCCTCTTTATCACTACCGCACTGCCCACGACCATCCTCTGCGGACCATCCGACCAGCACCATCCAGCCGACGCCCAATCCGCACACTCAAGAAAACCCGAAAAAAAACCATCTCGATTTTTGTGTCCTTTGCGATCACCCCCCCACCACGTCCTCCCCCTATCTCTGTCCATATTCTGACAGGAACCTCATCCCGACGAATCGTTGTCTTTGCTTGACGAGGCCAACCGCACATCTCGTCGTCATCACACGCATCCTCGGGCTGTTTGATTGCCACTAGCTACTCTGATTTCCTCCTCAGATCGCACTCAGGCCATCGCGCTCGATTTCGTTGCCTTTTCTTTTGTTTTGGGCTCTCCCGACTGAGCTCTGCACATCCCTCATACCACATTCGCCATTACGCAAGCATCTAACAACTAAACGCTCTCTCATCCACTGACAAACCAAAATGTCGACAAACGGAGCCATCCACGACTACGCCAACGGCACTGCCGACGTTGCCCAGAGCTCCTCTGGCGGAAACTTGTCCAAGGACGAGGTTGGCTGGTACTTTGTCGAGCAGTACTACACCACCCTGAGCAAGTCGCCCGAAAAGCTTCACGTGAGTACCAGCCATGATGTCCACTATTTGCCAGATGACTGACAAACTGCCCAGCTTTTCTACGGCAAGAAATCACAGTTCGTCTATGGGCTCGAGGCTGAGGTTTCTTCCGTTTCCGTCGGCCGTCAGGTATGTGCAGACGATCCCTCGCTGCCCTCGATACTTTCCTTTCATATGCTCACACCTCCATAGGACATCCAGGAGCGCATCCACAAGCTCGACTTCCAGGACTGCAAAGTGCGCATCTCCAACGTCGACGCCCAGGCATCCATCGACAACATTGTCATCCAGGTGATTGGCGAGACGTCCAACAAGTCCGAGGAGCCGCGGAAATTCGTACAGACCTTTGTGCTCGCCCAGCAACCATCGGGCTACTTTGTGCTGAACGACATCCTTCGCTTCATTAAGGAGGAGGAGGAGGAGACCGCCGAGGTGACTGCCCCTGCTGCTGCCGAGCCCACAATCGCTGCCGTGGAGGCCAAGGCAGAGGAGCCGGCGGAGGAGGCCGCCGAGCTACCTGCCGCTGAGCCTCAGCTCGACACGGCTAGTGTGGACAAGAAGCTGGAGGAGGCTGCGGACGACACTAAGGATTCGTCCACTACCGCCATTGCGACGCCCTCCGAGTCGGTTGTGACTACATCCCCTGCTCAGTACACGGAGGCTCCGGCAGCGCCCGCTCCGGCTGTGGATGTGTCAAAGGCCGCTGAGGAGGCCGCCACCGAGGAGGTCAAGAAGGCCGAGGCCCCCAAGGAGCCAAGCCCGACCCCGGCAGTGGCCCCAGTGGCCCCGGTTGCCGCTGCCCCTGCTGAGCCGGAGAAGCCCAAGGGCCCGCCGAAGCCGATGACCTGGGCTAGCCGTGCTGCGGCTGCGGCTGGCACTGCCCGGCCACCGGTGGCACTGCCCAAGGTTGCCAACCCCGTAGCTGGCAAGCCCGCGCTGCCGGCTGCTACTGCTGCCTCTCCCGCGGCGGTGGCTGCCAAGGTGGTTCCCGAGACGGCTGCCCCAGCGGCTTCCCCGGCGACTACCCCGGCGGCTACAGCCAAGGATAGCGAGTGGCAGACGGCCGGCAACGACTCGAAGCGGCAGAACCGACCGCAGTCGCTTTCTGGCGCGGTGCAGGACAAGGACACGACACTTGGATACGTCAAATACGTTACGGAAAAGGTTGACGAGCCGACGCTGCGCCAGCACCTGGAGACATTTGGCCCGATTGTCTACTTTGACATCAACCGGGTAAAGGTATGCGTTTTTGTCAATGTCAAAGAGTTGGTGTGGGGTGTACTGACGATGGCAGAACTGTGCTTTCATTGAGTTTGCCTCGCCCTCTGGCTATTTTGCCGCTGTGGCCGCGAACCCGCACACGATCAACGGCGAGAGCATTCTGGTGGAGGCTCGTCGCCCCAAGGCCAGCGCGTACGGCGGCGCCAACTACAGCAACAACCGGGGTGGCCTGGCGGGCCGTGGCCGTGGTGGCTACGAGGGCCGTGGCGGCAGCCAGAACGGCGGCCGTGGCAGCTTCTCGAACCGCGGTCGTGGTGGTGCCGGTGGTGCCACGCGTGGCCGGGGCGCGTCGCAGGTGGCCACCGCCTAAAGAGTCCGAGAGCTTTGAACGGCGAGGCGAGGCGGCGAGGTGCGCCGAGACGAAAGCAGGGGACGAACAGCAGGGGAGGAAGAGCTATGCTTGGTGCACTCCAGCGACCTACCGTGCATTTCTCTCGCTAGTGCGCGGTGAAGGCCTACGGGATTTTGACATTTCGCCGGGAACGAGGCCTATAAAAGTTTGGGCATGTCTTTTCACGGAAGGGCCTATTTTCCTACTTTGCACGGTTTGGTCGTTTGTTCGCAGGGATGCTTGTTTTCTTCGCTGGATGGCGGCACGGCGCAGAGGTATGATACAAAAGCTCCATGTTTTGCGAAAAAAGCGGGCAAGGGGACGAGGCGGAGGCGGCAAGAGGCAAGAGGCAAGAGGCAAGAGATGGATGGCGATGGACAGGGCTAGAGGCGGGAAGCTGGTGAGAAGCCGGTGGGAAGCCGGCGCGAGGCCGGCTGTTTCTCTCTCGGCATTGTTCAGTTGTTCAGCGTTTGTTTTTTCATTGCACGGTTTTTGGCGACGCATATCCCAGGGTCTGGAAGGAGGGAAGGAGCCGGATCGATCGACGAGACCAGACAGGCGAAGGCAGCACTGGGCGGACATGTACACTAGGGAAACGGGCGGGAGGGGACAGGGGAAGAAGGATCGCCGTCACGGAAGGGCATAATAGAGACAGAGGACGGATCTGTGTCAGGATCTCGCGCAGATGTGAGGGACAGAGGACGGTGTGGGTCGATTCGGCAGTGAACGTATGACGGGTCATCTGTGTGCAGAGTCATGCATAATGGAATGGTGGTATGGGGAACGGAGCGCCCTGTATTAAGTACTTTGTACAGAGCGATAAATGTACGCTTTACGATCCCAATTCCGCTGCGGACTTTGCGAGGGAATTCCGGAGAGAAGCAGGGACCCGCGGCCGATTACGACCAGTCCAGCACCGTCTGGCACCTACCTGGAAGGGCCTAGCGGCGGCCTGGGACTTAGGAGCTGCACAGCCTCCTTCTGGGGACGGAGTGGGCGATGGCTGCGTTTCCTGCCGTTGCAGTGCGCCGATCAGCCGCAGGCCCTTCTAGGAAGGTCGTTTGGGTGTGGGCTGGGTGCTTGACGGCGTCGTCGTGCGTTGACTCGCCTCACGGACGATCCCTTGTTCGCTTAGCGCCACGACCGACGACTCGAAGCTGCTCGTCCTCGGCTGCACGAGGCAGTAAGGGAAGCCGGGGAAGGGACTAGCGGGAACGTGACCGTGGGACGTGCAGGTTGCCGGCCGGCTTAGACGGATACGAGTACAGCGGTAGTGTCGTGGGAAAAAAAGAGCTTATTTTCGGTCACCAGCGCAGGAGTCGGTACGCTCGATTTGGTCATTTTTTGCTCGCTCCTGTTCGGGCTGCTGTTTTTCCGTTGTCCCTGTTGTTCGTGTTCTGTCTTGTTTTCTTGTTCGCCCGAGAGCGCGCCCTTTTTTTGGTTTCTTGCGGCGCCCATGTCTCGCCCACCGTCAGCCGACGGGCCTTTTTGTTTCCTTGTTGCGCGGACAGGGTGTGTTTCGAGAAGCGACCGTGTCGGAGGGGGGACGGTAGGCCGAGGTGGAGAGAACCGAGGGTGACGACGACGACGACGACGACGACGACGACGACAGACGAGCGGCAGAATGCCACAGACGACGTCGACACAGCCGACACCGATGCCCGACACCAACACCGACATGGAAGACGACACCCGCACGGTGCGGGCCGAGTCGCCCGAGCCGCGGCGCACCTCGCTCGAGGAGGACTACTTTTACCGCGAGGTAATGACGGTGACCAAGAAGCCGACGGAGCCGCCGCCGTCGTACGAGTCGACCATGAAGCGGATGCGGCGCGCGGCTGGCGGCGGGGGCGGGGGCGGCTCGACCGGCACGGGCGCGACAACAACACCAAAGACGATGACAGCAGCAGCAGCCGCAGCCGAGCCCGAGGTCCTGCCCGGCTACTCGTGCGACATCAACATGGAGGGTGTCTTCCAGCGCAAGATGGAGATTGAGAACACGACGAAGCGGGCCGAGGACCGGCGGTGGGCGGCGGTGGTGGTGGTGCTGCGGGGAACGGCGCTGGAAGTGTACAACTGCCGTAAGGACCGCAGCTGGGTGGGCCGGATGGCGCGGGGGGGACCGGGGGTGTCGCCGGACCGGCCGCCGTGGCTGCGGCGGGGGACGTTGGAGAAGAGCTACAGTCTGGCGTATGCGGACGCGGGGATTGCAGCAGACTATTTGAAGTGAGTGCGAGCGAGTGAGCGAGGTGAAGAGAGGAGAGCGAGCGAAGCGAGGAGAAGGAGATCGAGCGAAGCGAGGAAAGAAAAGAGAAGCGAGGAAAGAAAGTTACTGACAAACAGACGTCGGTATGTGATCCGCATCCGGGCCGAGACGGACCAGTTTTTGCTGTCGTGCGTCGAGCTGGAGACGTTTGTGCGCTGGCTCGACGCCTTTTTCGCGGCGCTGAGCATCGCGGCGCCCATTGACGAGCGCGACTTTCCGCGCGACCAGAGCATTCCGCGGCTGCAGCGGATGCGCTGGTACCGTGGCCGCAGCCAGACGGGCCAGATCCTGGGGGGGGCGGCGGCCGGGTCGACGGGGCAGGGGTCGGCCTTGGGCGCCCGCGAGGCGGCGCAGGCAATGGAGGCGGCGCTGGCGGGCGAGAGCAGTTATGCGGGGAGTCTCAGCCGGCCGGGCCACGACCGGAACGGGGCGGAGCTGCGGCCGAGCCGGACGGGCGAGTCGACGACGACGACCACGACGACGACGGCGATGACCACTACTACCACCACTACCACCACCACCACTACCACAGACGGTCCCGGCCGCTCCGTCGACGCCACCCCCATGGTCCCGCTGGCGACACGCCTCTCGGCGACCAACTACCCCCACGACGCGGTCGACCGGCAGACGGGCAAGTGGCAGCCGCAGCACCGGTGGACGCCGACGCACGACATGGTGTATGCCAAGCTGTGCTATGCGACGCTGCTCTTCCGCAGCCCGCGCAAGTCCAACTACATTGTCATGCGCGGCAAGCAGTGGTTTGTCGACTGGACGACGGGCAACATGTTCCGCGTGAGTCCGCCGCGGTACGGCGAGGTCGAGTTGTTTGGGCCGTGGCAGACGGTGCGGACGGAAAATGTGCGCATATAAACAGTATATTATACCAGGCGTTTGGGACAGTTTAGAGTGTGTGTGTATATATCTCTGCATCGTTGCACCTGTCCGTCGTGTCCCGTCATCCTGATCCATCTCCGTCTGTCCCCCCCTTCCCCCGCCCCTCACACCTCCATCTCTTGCTCCGCTGCGCGTGTCTCCCGCGCCAACACCGCCAGCGGCACGTCTCCCACCCCCGCGTCGCCGTCGAGCAGCGCCGCCGCCGCCGCCGCGTCCGCCAGCGCCTGCTCCAGCGCCGCCACCAGCCGCGCCGCCTCAGCCTGTTGCGCCGCCAGCCGGGCGAACCGCACCGAGTTGGCCTGCTGAGAGGCGCGCAGCCGCGCCGCCAGGTCCGCCGCCTGGGCGCGGCGCTGGGGGGCCAAATGGGCCGCCAGGATGGTGGTGGGGGGGAGTGTGTGGGGGGGAGTAGGGGGAGGAGGAAGAGGTCGAGTAGGTCGACGAGGTCGAGTAGATTGAGGAGGTCTCGTCTCCTTTGCCTCCTCGGCTGCCTCCTCTGCTGCCTGCTTCGCGGCGGCCTCCGCGGTGGCCTCCTCCCGCCGCCGCCGCGCTGCCACCCCCAGCCCCTCCAACGCGTTCAGCCGCGCCACCACCTGCCGCTGCCGCAACACCGCCGCAAACTCGGCCGCACACAGCTCCTGCAGCCGCGCCACCAGCGCCGTGTGCACCGTCTGCAGCGCCGCCGGACTGCGCGCCGCCGCCGTCGGGTAGCATGCCGCAAAGTTGGCCCAGCTGACGCGCGCGAGCGTGTGCGCCAGGCTCGAGGCAAAGAGAGCTTGCAGGCGTTGCGCGCGGGGGCCGGGGGGATCGTCGCGGTCGGGGGGGTTGTCGGGGGAGTCGTCGTGGTCGTGGTCGTCGTGGTCGTCGTCGAGGGGGTTGTTGTTGTCGTTGTCGTTGTCGTGGTCGTGAGGGCGCTCATCGTGAGAAAGCTCATGGGAGGGCGCGCCATCACCGTTGTGCCCCTTGTCCAATTCCACGTCCACCGCCATGGCATCGCCCGCGGGCGTGGAGTCCGTCGTCTCGTCCGCCATGTTGTCTGCGGCGAGTGGAAGCGCGACGCGTTCGGCAAGACGGTGTCTGTAGTAGTAGTGCACTGTACTCGCACTGTAAAGAGGTCACCAGACGTCAAACGGGCTTCCTGCTCCGGCATGCTCTTGAATATCTACCGGTTATTTGGCCCTACCACGTGCAAGTGAGTAAAAATGCTGAAATTCCTATCAACAACCAAATTCAAACATGATTTCATTGTCGCATCCCAAACGCACATCCCCTCTCGCACCCTCACTCACACAAAATCTCATTCCATTCTACCCATTCCTAAACGCCGTTGCCACACGCGTCGCCTCGCTGCCTCACTGCCTCACTGGTAGTCTACCCGCGCCTGCTCGCTCCGTTCCAGTCGCCGCCGCCGTCGCCGCTCCGCCGCCGCCGACGACGCTGTGTCGGCCTGCCCCCCGTCCGCAGCACTCGGCGGCAGCGGCACGCCCGCCGCACCCCGCGGCGACGGCGTCAGCGCGCTCCATGTGCCGTGGCTGCCCAGGCTCGAGAGCGTGCGGCCGCCCGCCGGCAGACTGCCCGAGGGCGGCAGCGGCACCGACACCCCCGAGGCCGACGGGCCAGAGGCCGATGGACCGCCTGTCCCAGACGCCCCTCCACCTCCTCCACTTCCTCCCCCTCCCCCCGGCGACCCTTCTTTCCGCCGCGCAAACTGTGGCCGCGGCGGCTCCAGCCGCTCGCTGTGGTCGTCGCCCGGCCCGTCGTGCCCGCCGTGCTCGTCCTCCTCCTCCACCCGCCGCACCGTGCTCGCCGCCCGCCGGTACCGCCGCGCGCTCGGCGAGTCCGCGCCCGACAGACTGCTCGCCGAATCGTACGGCCGTCGCGCCGGCACCTGCGACGACGGCGGACTCTGCACGTGACTTCCCGCCTGCGCTGCCGCTTCCGCCGACGTCAACCGCCGCAGCGTCACGCCGCCGCCACCGCTCCGGTCGTCGTGCACCTTGAGCCGCACGCTGACCGGCTTGCTGCCACTGCCGCTACCGCCGCCCGCTGCTGCCGCCGCCCGCCGCTCCGCCCGCCGGCTGCTGCTGTCCGCCAGCGTCTGCCGGCTGCCGAGCGTGTGCCGACTCGCCGCTGCCGGGGCTGGCCTTTGTCCCAGCGACGAGCTGTCCGACTCGGGCATCGCCGGCATCGTCATCACGTCGTGCCGCGAGCCTGACCGTGGCGGGTTCGCGGGCGTCACCGGGGGGGCCGTCGACTGGCTCGGGGCCATCGGCGGCACCGACGACGGCTCCACCACCGACTCGGTCAGGTCCGACAGCGACTGCATCCGTGGCGGCGGTCGTCTTGTGTCGGTCCGCCGGTCGCTGCGGTCGTCGCGGTCGTCGCGCCAGTCGCGCCGGTCCCGCCGGTCCCGGCCATATCCATCCCCGGTAAAGCGCGACCCGTGCGCCCCCGCGCGTCGGTCCTCTTCCTCCCGCCGCATCCGGTCTCGCTCGTCTGCCGTGCCCGTCGCATCCGCCCCGCCGCCGCGGATCTTGTTCGCCAGCCAGCCCAGCCCCATGCCGCCCAGTAGGCCCGTCTTGACCGCGCTCCGCCGCCCCGACGACGGCGGCGCCGTCCGCTGCGACGGACTCATGTACGACGACTCGGACATGTCTGCGCTGTCCGGCACCGACTGCGTCCGCTGGTGCGACGGCCGCGGCGTCACTGGGCGGTGGTCTGTCACCCGCGACTGGCTCGGACTGCGACTGCGACTGCGACTGCTGCTGCGGCTGCTGCCGCGGCTGCGACTGCGCCCGTCTCGCCGCGAGTCCCGGCTGCGGTTCCGTCGAGCGCTCACCGCGGCCGCGGCGGCCCCCACGGCGGCGCCCGCCCCGACTGCTGCGGCCGTCCGCCCCATCTTGTTGCTGGTGCTGTTGCCGCGGCGTGGCGCCGGCGTCGGCGAGGCTGTCCGCCCGGGCGAGGCCGTCCGGCCCGGCGCCCGGCTGTCCTCGGTAAAGTAGCTCACGTCACTCACAGGCCCGGTTCGCCGCGACGGCGTCCGCGTGATCCGGCTGTCCGGCCGCCGCCCGTACCGGCTCGGCGTGTCCGTGTCGACGGCCGCGTACTCCTCGTCGTGCTCGCGCTTCTTCTTGCCTGACAGCATGTTGGCCAGCAAGGCACCCGCACCCGCCGCTGCGCCCGCGCCCAGCAGCTTGCCCATGAACCCGCCGCCGCCGCTCGTCGGCTTGCGCGCCGCATACTTTTCGTCCAGCACGCTCTCGCGCCGCGACGTGTCCACGCGCGAATGGCTGCGGCTCCGGCTGCGGCTCCGGCTGTCGGCCCTCGACACACTCGCCCGACGACTGCGCGACTGCGACCGTGCCCGCTTGTCCTTGCGGCTCTGGAGCAGCGCAATCAGCCCCGCCCCGGCGGCCAGCGGCGCCGCCCATTTGAGAATGCCGCCGCCGCCGCCGCTGCTGCTCGCCGTGCCGCTCGTCCGCCGCGTCGACGCCCGGCCGCTGTACCGCTCCTCGACCACGACGCCGCCACGGCCGCCCTGCCGGTGGCTGAGCACAAAGTAGACGAGCACCACAAAGCCCATCCACAGCGCGTACAGAATGAAGAGCGCCTTGGGCGAGCCGTAGAGCGTCATGCCCAGCGGGATCTGCACCACGCCCAGCAGCGCCGTCGCCCGCCCTAGCCAGCGGTGCAAGTCCAGGCGCAGCGAGTGCCGGCCCGTGAGGTGCCGCACGATCCGCCCGCCGAGCGTCTGGACCATGATCAGTGTGTAGAGCGCCACGCCGATGCCGTGGTGCGGGTTGGTCAGGCTGCGGTGCGGCCCGACGGCGAACCAGCCGAGGATCAGCACGACCGTCGACAGCATCGCCACGACCACGTTGATGTACGTGTGGTGCCGCAGCGCGTAGCCGGGCCGGCCGCGGTAGAAGCGCGCCGTCATGACGCTGAGCGGCAGCAGCAGCAGGAACGTAATGGCCGCGACGACGCCGTGGCCCAGGATGAGCGAGTAGTATTGCGGGTCCGAGCCGAAGCGCGTGCGCATGCCTGCCGGTTAGAGGGAGCGCGCGAGAGAGAGGGCGAGGGAGAAAGATGGACTCACCATTGTAGCGCATCGTCGCAAAGTTGACCCCTTCCAGGTTCGGCAGCAGAAAGGTGTTCTTGGTGTAGTCCCACGTCCCGTCGCCCACCGTCAGGGTGTCTGACGAGTACGTGCTCGACCCAGCCGCCGCGAGCGTGTCGGACGGCGCCATCGGAATGCGGGAAGCGAAAAGATCGCTGAAGTCGAGGAATGCCGTTTGTTGGATGTCGCTGGAATGCCGCTGGGCGGTCGTGGAGGCGCACCGGAATTCTCGCTGACAGCTCTCGTAAAACGTCTCCTCTAGTCGCACACAAGGTGCTCTGCTCCCCGAGAACTCTCTCTCTGCGTGGTTGGACGCTGCCAGACGGTCCAGAAAGGGTGCCAAAAGAGACAAATGAGAGACAAAACGAGCAAATGAGGGGAGATCGAGAGGCCTTTCGTAATGGTAAATAGAGGAAAGGACCCGACACCGCCGTCCCGCTAGTCCTGCAGCTATCTGCAGTGTTTGGCACTGTCGGGCGTCGTGATTGGTCTGTTCTGGCTGCTTGTCCTGCAGGTCTTCGGCGAGTTTGGCTCGTTTACGTCGGGCCTTTTAGTGTGTGTTGTATACCTGGCCGCCCGTTGGTCGGGAGACGGGTGGGGCAGGTGCTCGAAAGTCACGTGGTAGCAGGCCTCCGGAACATGGAAGCGTTCCCTTTCTGGGCTCTCTCCGGCCGCCAATTATTTCACTTCCGACCCACAACTTTTTCGACTACAACATCCCTCAAACACGTATCAATCGTCGTCTTCCAACAAAAGCACAAACATATCTCATATTATCTATGTCCGCGTGCATCGCCTGCCAGATTTGGCAGGTTGCGCCTCCGATTTTGTCGGCTACTCCACTTGTCACATGCACTACAGTAAGGCATCGAATTTCACACGGCTTTCCTGTATTGCCGTATGGGTTCACCGCCTACCAAGTTCGACTTCCCTTGTAACACCGCTTGCTGTTTTTGTCAAGACAGACACTTATCCCCCCACCTCTCAGGCTTAAGGAAGGCGGCAAGAGCGTAGGGGTTGAGCCATTGGTTTCGAAAGACATTGCACGCAACAGCGGAGCAGTATTTAGAGAGTGTGAGGGTCAAGGCCAAAGGAAAGAATCTTTGAGGCAATGACCAGTTGAATTGAAAAACTAACTTGGGGAGCAAAAGAAGGAAGTAATCCGTATGGGAGAAACAAGCTATATATATACAGGCAAGTCCAGGACTAGCGTTGAAGGCTAGCCGGAGGCTGTTTAGTTCGGCTCTAAGCCGAGTAACGGGCTTTAGCCCATCACAGAGAGGAATTAACTAGGAAAAATGCGCAACGTTTCTCACTCAACATAGCGTTTCTATTAGAGGGGACGCAAAGTTGTTGCTTGCTATTATATATGTAGTATCTTCTCATACTTTTTCCTTGTGACGGAATCCTACGTTTGACTCTTACCGCTTACTCTTTTTGGCGTACTTTCCTGTGGTGATCTATAACACCACGGCCCAAAGAGCGGCCCAACGGCCCGGCGGTCTGCAAAGGCAGAAACCACGAATCACGCGTGCGACAAGTCACGTGACGATAAGGATCGCAACTTCCATGCACAGATAACTGCGATCCAGGATCGCAACTTCCATGTACAGATAACTGCGATCCAGGATCGCAGAATTCTTGCAGAGATAAGTGCAATCCAGGAAGAGATGGAGAACAGGAAAGATGTATATAACCCACGCTCACTACCTAGATAGTTTCCTTTCTACAGCTCTTCAGCAATTAATCTAAGTATCACTCTCACACAGTGGTAGCCTCACAGCTTATGATTCACACTCTGAAGAACTACGACAACACCTACGACTTAGCACTCACCGACAGTACTGTGTTTACGCCTTGACCGCCCTGGTTAACACAAACCCCGTGAAGACGCACTGAAGCTCAGTGAACTAAGTGCCCGTTCATAACATTTCCCATCGCCTTCTGCAACAGTGTACAGTAATTTAGACTGCCTACCGCAAAACGGTAGGTTGTCTAAACAGCCCTCGGTACCGAGTGCACCATGCACATTAACGTAGAAATAGCGACTTCCTTCTATATATCAAAGTGTATAGCACCTAGTCCAGTGCAAGGCGGCAGTAGCGCGATAGAACACCTAGCACGTCAACACTGGCTACTACGGGTTCTCTAGAACTTAGCGCGCAGGACTCTATTCTCTACAGCCAGCTAGCCCTGTCACCCCTTGTAAGGCACCTACTCTTACCAAGGCACGCCCTTAGGCGACCGACGTACGAAGCACCACTCCCCTTTATGTATTAATGGCCTGGCTTTTAGGCCCTATGATAGATAGCCATACATCTATAGTTAGTACTAGGGGGATCACCTTGCCAGATAAACCCGAGAGCCGCCTGTGGTGACAATATTAATGCGCATTCCCCGTCGTATATCCCTTGGGAGGTCGTCGCTTTGCGGCACGCGATAAAATATATTATTTGTCGGTTCACCGCTCTGTGCCAGTGAACATAGATCGATCCATGATTTGTTGTGAATACGTATTCAATGCTGTCGAAGTCACGTAGGCCATGTACGTAAGTGAGTGTCCTGCGGTGGTACAACGGTCTGTTCTTGATGCTACTTCTTCTTCATTCTCTAGTCCGAGAGGGTGCCAGCACGGCATCGCAACACAGAGCCAGATCCGGAAAGCACAGTCTTAGACAATGGCGCATACAATGTCCTGCAGCCCGGTATGCTAATCTCGTCAAATCGTTTCCCAGCCTCTTTCACGGATCAATTCATGTCAACCACAACACCATGCATCGGGCGAAAAGTTTATGACCGTGGCTGCACATGGTTTCCCTCGAGCCTGTGGTCCAATCGTGGTGCACCCGATGCCTACTGGCCCGGAGAACCGAGAGATCGGCAAGCTGGTCGGCCAGGTCGGACACACGCGACGTCGGTCTCGTGCGCTTGGACCCAGACGAGATTTTTGTCAATGCAACCTTTCAAAATACGGATGCGCCAAACGGAACGGTCCTCTGCCGGCTGGCTGATATGACCAGTGTCCGACTGTACGACGAGATATACATGGACACACAAATTACCGGGCCGCTCAGCGGCAGTGTGTCTGGTTTCGGACGGCGGCTTTTCAGCGACGACTCCCAAGAACAGGAGTGGATCAAGACCACGTGGGTGTATTTGGGCTAGTCTGACAATTGCCGTCTTCCAGATAGCATCTGCGGTTCGGCCATGTGGAATGCTCAGGGCGAGGTAGTCGCATTTTTTCAGTATGCGCCGACGGAAGGTTCTGCCATGCGAGACTGCTGCGGCACATCTTCGGAAGAATTGGTCCAACAAGGGTTTACACTTGTTAACCCGTTGGACTACAATGAATAAGAATCTATGCAGCAACAAAAGCCAGTTTTACTATCATTGGATTCTCGACTAACAATTTTTTTCGCACAAGCGCCTTTGTACGCAAATGGCTGCCATTCTCGTCCTCGCAGGTGTGACGGCGACACGGCCTGGACTTTGATCGGCAGCTTGTGCTATAAGGATGTGGAATTCCATGTCTTTCCGCCTGCGGTGGCCGGTGGCCGAGCACGCATTGGGATGGTGGTCACGCTAACGAAAACGAAGCGATCGCGCAGCAAGTCGACGGTGAAGAAGTACGCGGGAGAGGGTGTTAGACGGGAGGGATTAAACGTACTACTCAATAGTATCCATTGTACACGTGCATCGCCGGCCAGATTTTGTGGACTACCAGACGTTACTTGGCCTTGGAGAGCCCCGTACGACGTTACGATAAATACTGAGTTGGCCAGTGAGAAGCAGATACAAACTTTCTCCGTACGGAGTAAAGTGGCGGGAAATCCATTATCTTGTTCGTACTTGAATACTGTTAACACGCCTATCGATATTTTAAAAATACACGGCGTTGCACTCCACTCATATCACCTGGGTTTCTTCCCTGATGCTCAACCACCTGTGCCGTCTTCCATGCTGTTGTCCGTTACGGCCGTCTCCGACTCCACCGGCGGCGACGGCCGATGGGCCTTGGCCTCTGTAGATTTCTGCTGCCGCTCGGCTTCCATGATGTCATCCACAGACTGTCGGATGGCCGCGAGCCGCGCGCCGCGGCCCCAGGCAATGATGTTGCGCACGCATGCGCGCAGGGCCAGAAAATCGTCGGGCTCCTGCACCGCAAACGTGCGCACGGTGCGCATACAGTAGGAGACGTCGCCGTCGCCATCGCCGTTGCACTGCCGCCACGACACGTGCAGCCGTGCGTCGGAGCCGTTGAGGGCCACTGAGAAGGTGGTACTGTTGACGGCGGGCCCCCCTGCGATTTGATTCAACCCCTCGGCCATGTGCACGCACGCCGCGGCGCCGCCCAGGCACTGGTTCGTGGCCACCCACAGCGAACCCGCGCCTGACGGCCCGTCGCCCTTGAACTCAACCACAAGAAATGGAAAGGCCAGATTTTGGGTATTGGCGTAACCACCCTCCCAATCCGCGCTGCCGAGAAGGAGCATCCTCTGCGGCTGGGAAAAGGCCTGCTCGCCGTATCCGTACAACATATCCGGGACCGGCTTGCTGATAGGGAACTGGGCAGCCTTGTGTAGATTCGTCGGCACCATACACGCAAACATGGGCATCCGGTCGTTGCGCATTAGCACGTCGCTAAACTCGGGGCGGAGGAAGATGGTGAGTTCAAAGTACCCCACCACGCCGGACTCGGGCACGCCGGACTCGGTCAGGTTGGGAAGGCCTTGGTCGTGTGCCACGTCGTGCGCCGATAGGCCCGGCGAGTCAGCTCGCCTACAGCCTATGATTTGATCCACCAGGTCCGCCACGTTCGGCGGCAGCGTGTCCTGTCGTGGTCGCAGATAGATGCCGTTGGACGCTAGATTTGCTATCCGATAACGCGCCGTCTCCACCAGTGACCGCGAGGCGCTGCGGCTAGTTGAACCACTGCTAGGGTTACTACTACCACGGTTTCCTCGGGCCCGGCCCCGGGATAGCGCCCGGCCCCGAGCAGTAGACGGCGGTGCTATGTTGCTCGTCGACTGCGGCGCCGGTGCATAGCCATAGTTGTATGAGGCTATAACGGTAGGTACCGATCGCGGGCGCGCGATGGCAGGACGCACGAGACAGTCTGTAGTGATACAGCTGTCGGTCCGGCAGTGTCTCTCGCGGCAAGCGTCGTCGAGCGAGGCCAGCCAATGTCTAACTCGACTGTGGGATCTGTGATCGCCGTCGTACGACGAAACGGTATCAACAGGATCAACAAAGTCCCGTAGAAAGGCTGCGTAGCGGCTGCTGTCGAGGCTCTGTGGTATAGGGTGCTGCACAGCCACCTCCACAGTTGCCACGTAGCGTGGGCGCTTGTACCGTTGGTTCTCGGCGTCTTCGTCGACCGGCCTCTTGTGATGCGACAGCGTTGCGGGTGCTGAGCCCATCGTCAGCAACACCGCCATGTGAAGAAAACTTGTGAAAATATCAAAATATCAAATCACCTTGGAAATGCGGATACCCGATGGCACCGAGAAGTTCCGCTTGTAGTGGTCGAGATAGTCTGACGCGGTGATGGTGTGAAACACATCTCGCGATGCGTCTGGTCATAGCAGCGCAAGAGAGACAAAAGAGATCGTTCGCACCCTTTTTATTTGATGGCCTATGCGAAATGGGCAGGGTGTCGCAACTGAGCTGCCGTCAGCCTTGCAAAAGACGCCGAAGTTAGGTTGGGTATGGATGGATGAAGATGGTAAATCGATGCAAATCGACGAAAGTTGAAGTAAACGTACAAAGATACCTGCGCCACACCTTGCCGAAAGTTTTCCAAAAAAAAAGGATGTGGCGCGGGTACAAAAAGACCGCCGAACGGCAGGGACGCAATTGGCATGTGCCTCCGGCAACCATGCTGCCTTCGACAAATCGTGCCCGACGTGGCGCAATTTTACTGATCGCCGTAAGATGCGGTTCGAACACCGGAGCCTGACAATCAAACCGCATTGTGGATGGCCAGTTGGCCTACGACCGGAAGACAGCAGGTGCACAAGGCTACTATGCTAGCGAGCTAAACCTCCGCCCGGCGGGTCTGGTGCGCGGTTGATTTTAACACAACCAATGTAACCTGCACACTCTCCCTCCTCTCCCTAAGCCCGCACTACCCTTTCCCTGAAACGCTAGCGCCTTGGCTGAGTGGCTAGCCTGCCAGGCTCCCAGCAGTGTTGAAGATTGAAACTGCCGTAGAAGGTGGTTTTTGTGCCAGATTCTGGTTTTCCCTTCACCGCTCTCAAGCTTGATGACACCTGATAGGACATTATTCAGCGCCCATATGAACACACACTATTTTATGTATTTAATTATTGGCATGTGCCAGCAGAGGTAAGGGCGGGCGGAACGGCGGAGAGGAGATCATCAGTTGACGAGCGGGCAGGCAAGAATGACACAATGAAACAGAAACCACAGCTCTGTCAGCTTCATTCCTAAAATTCCTAAACTGTGTTCACTCAAAAACTCCCTTACATGCAGTACAAAGCTCTACACCCGCCGCTAGACGGACCAAATCTTGAGGAAACCTGTCATGACCGGACAGCGCAGGAACTGGAGGGCGGACCGTACCACCACACGGTAGTCATTTTCTCTCACGGAGGCACGCCCTCAGGCACCCACCGTTAGAACTACTACGCCCCTTTGGCGAAGACGGCCGAGCCCAGGGATCACCTGCAGGGAGTGGGTTTGGCCTCGACAATAGGAGGGAGCGAACTTTACTAGATAGACCTGGAAGCCGCAGTGGTGACAACACCGACACGCATTCCCCGTCGTATACCCCTTGGGCGGTCGCCGCTTACGCGGCACGACGATTAAAATTCATTATTTGTCGATCCACACGAGACGGATAAAACAAAAGGTACAAGTGAATAGGTGTAGATTCGCTGTTGAATGCAAGTCACTCTAGATCCTGTACGTCCTCCTCTTCCTTGAGGCGGGTATACAGTTGATCTGGTGGTGAAGCTTCTTGTCTCCTCCAAAGTAGAAACACACAAATTGGTGGGCAAATTACTCCTGTAGGGACAGCTCCTCGCGCTACCCCTATCTTTCGGATCATGCCCAGCAGCCACGTGTGCCCACACGTGACCACGCGGGCGCCCACAGCGCTCCCAGACGCATTTATCGACATTATTATTATTATTTGTTGAATGAATGAATCTATTAACGTGCTTACAGAGTCTAATCATAACCCAGCCATCGCGGCTGTGAATCTAATAGTAACCAATTGCATTGGTTTCGCCCCGCCAGGCGGAGCGGATCAATAGCGACCCGAGGAAAAAGTGCGCCTCCCAAAGGGAAGCGGAAAAAAACCCCTCATCGCCAGTTTGCGTGCCGAGAAGTAAACCCTCTGGCCAGAGCCTCCGTTGGGTGAAGTCGTTGAGAAACGTAGGAACGGAGAAAGAAGCGTTGCGGTTACCCAACAACGTGACCGGTGCTAACGCCGGTCAAGAGAAGGCCTCCCAACAGAGGCCTAGCCTGGACTTAACCCAGGTTCCGGTTCGCTGCCAGTCGTGCTGGCAGTGTCGTTTTCCTCTTTATCGGTCGCCCGGTAAAGAGGGTTTCCCTTTTCTTAGAAACAGGATGTCGAGGAGCAAAAGACCGCGTTGCTCGTCGACGTGGAAGGGGCGAACTCTCCGAATTCCCCTTCCTGGTGGTGGTGAAAAAAGCCAAAACCGCAAAATTCTAGGCTGTTAGTGTTTCTGCTGTACACTACAGCACAAGCACTAACAGTTTAAAAAATTGGGAGACTTTTTCCGGGAAGAGTTCCCGTACCAGCAACTAAATATGAAGTGGGGCGCATGGTTCATCTATATCACGTGCACAATTCACACTAGCAGATTTTGGAATTGACATTAAACAACCGCGACACTCTCCATCGACAACGCAACTGCACTCATCAACTGCGCTGTCATAGGGACTTGCATCACCCGCAGCTATCCGTGCATCCATCCTCTTTCTATCGGCCGCTATCTGGCCGGTATCGTTGACCGTCCAGCTAGGCGAACGTCGAATTCCCTCCATCGACTATCAATTATCGATCATTCCATCGATCCGATCCACAACATGTCGCTCGACGTGCGCGATGTCCTGAATCTCCCCCAGGACGGGGCCGCCACGAGCGGTCGGCCATCCAAGAAGCAAAAGACGGCGGCATCAGCAGCTGCGTTGGCAGCAGCACGGCCCAACCTCAAGGGTTTGGCGCGCGAGATCCAGAGCCTGGGCGGGCCGAATCCGATTGCCATTGTGCCGCAGTTGCTGTCCAGCTTCAAGAAAAAGCGCGTCATCAGCCGTAAGCCGGCGGCACGCTGGGAGCTGCGGCCGTTTGGCAACTCGGCGCGCGACGACAGCAGCCTTGTGCTGCGGCACTGGCGACGACGAACCGAGGCGAGCGACGACGACAAGGGGCCGGCTACGATGGGCGCAGCAGCGAAGAGCGATGTGGCGGCGGACACAGAAGGCGCGGCCGCGGCTGCTCCAGCATCCATCGAGGCGGCGATGGAGGACTCAACCTTTGCCAAGTACAATGTCCAGGTGGTGGTGCCGCAGTACAACGACGACCAGTACATGGCCAACCTACAAAACAGCGAGTGGACGCGCGAGGAGACGGACTATTTGCTGGCACTCGTCAAGGACTACGACCTGCGGTGGCCGCTCATCTGGGACCGGTATGACTATCGGACGACCGACGCGGGACCAGACAGACCAGACGGACCAGACGGATCAGACGGACCAGACGGACTCGAGGCGGCGGCAGCATCGACGGCACTGATGCCAACATCCCAGACTGGCGTATCGCGGACGATGGAAGACCTCAAGGCGCGGTACTATGAGATTGCGGCCAAGATGATGGCGGTGCAGAAGCCGGCGCAGTACATGACGCAGGCCGAGTACAGCCTGCACGGGATGATGGCCAACTTTAAGCCGCAACAGGAAAAGGCGCGCAAGGCGTTTGTGCGCAACGCGCTGACCCGCTCACGCGAGGAGGTGCGCGAGGAGGAAGCACTCCTGCTCGAGGTGCGGCGCATCATGGCGCGCGTCGAGCAGACCAATGAGGAGCGGCGGGAGCTGTACGGCCGGCTCGACTTTCCGCACGCCGACACGGACATTAGCTCTTTCAAGACAAGCGCCGGGCTGCATGCGCTGCTGCAGAATCTCATGTATCACAACGAGAAGTCCAAGAAGCGCAAGAGCTTGGCGGCGGGCGGCGGCGAGGCGGTCGGGGCCAGCGTTGGCGGGCCAAACGAGCGGGCGGCCGCCAACATGGGCGCGGCCGAGGTAGGTGGGCGGCGCGACAGCATTGCGGCGGCGGGCGGCGGGCACCGGCGCGAGTCGAGCTCGGCGGTGGGCGGCAACGTGGACGTGGCCGGGGCGGCAGCAGCAGCAGCGGCAACAGCGGCGGGCGGCGCGGCGAATAAGAAAAAGGGTGGCGTGCAGGCGGAGCGGCGCAAGCTGACGGCTCAGGAGCAGGAGGTGTACGGCGTGACGTACCACGACCGGCTGGGCTCGGGGCCGACGTTCCGGTACGAGAAGATCAACAAGCTGTTTACGCACAAGAGCGGGCAACAGCAGCTGCGGATCACCAACATTCTTAACGAGCTGGACATGCCGGCGCGGCTGTTTATGCCGACAGCGGCGGTGACGGCGCAGTTTGAGCAGCTGGTCAACGCGGTGGTGCAGCTGGTGGACCTGCGCAAGGTCAGCGACAAGCTGGACGGCGAGATCAAGATTGAGGAGCAGCGCAAGGCGGAGCGGGACAAGCTGCGGCCGGCGGCGGACAAAAAGGAGGCGAAAGCGGCCGAGGTGGCGCTCAAGACCGAGGACGACGACGGCAAGGCGGCAGCGACAGCGGCAGCAACGGCAGCAGCGGACAGCAAGGAGACAGCTGCCGAGGCGGCTGCCGAGGCTGCGGCCGAAACGGGCAACCGGCTGGCAGTGCCGGGCTCGCGGCCGGGCTCGCGGCCAGGCAGCAGCCACGCCAATGGACCGCACAAGCGGAGCGCGAGCGTGCTGAGCGCAGCCAGCGACAAGAGCGCGAAGCGGCAGAAGAAGTGAGGGGTGGTGTGTAGGATACGGGTTAGTGGCCGGTATGGTCATGCATGTTTTGATTGGTTGTTGTTTCAGGTGTTTAGGTGTTTGTATGCCCAGCGGTGATCCACGTCATGATAGGCCGCAACGAAGAAACCAAGAATAGAATGTGATGGACATCTGCCGTGGAGCGGCCTGGATCTTGTGGGGTGGCCGCGACCATGGCCGCCGTTGCAGATGACAGCTGCAGGTGACGAGCGCAGCTTGTTTGCATGGGTCGCGTGCATGCAAAAAAGATGCTAAAAACAGACACGGGAGCGGAGGGGTAGGGGAGAGACACCCACAGACACCCAGAGACACTTGGCAGACGGCCGCCGCAGGCCGCAGGCCGTTTCGGGAGTGACGAGACGGCCCATGCAGGTGGCCGGCAGCCTCTGTTCTGGTCCAGGCGGAGACGACGGCAAGACTGGAAGCGCCTGTTGGCGCTGTTTGATTTAAGTTTGTGGACTGGCTCCGCCTGGCAGCGCCCTCGACCCGGCGGCATGGGCGAACCGCTGTCCAGAATCGATCCCACGCTGCTGCCCGCCCTGCAGGTACAGAGGGGGAAGGGGGGGAGGGAAACAGACAGGCGGTACAGGCCCAGTCAGCAGGTACCTTGCCTGGGCTTGTACAGTACCGGCAGGTACAAACGCAGGTGCGCGCTGGACGATGCACCTCGCCGCGATCACGACTTACACCGGATTAGGAAGTCCTGGTCGAGGGCCAGCGGCTGCTCAGCCAGTCAGAGGCCGCACAAGAAGATGGGCGTCTCGCCCGCGCGGTCCAGCGCGTAGGCACCGCAGGCACATGGGCACATACATGCACATATACACGCACACACCGTGATGGGCGTGCCATGCCGGTGCCGCCTCATCGGGTGTGTCGTAGGGTGACGGACCTGCAGACGGCCCACTGTGACCGGCAGTTGCGGTGGAGCCTGAGACGGGGGGAGAAGAGTCGACAGCGCCAAGCGGCCCTGTCCGGCAGACAGTAACCACCAGCCACCAGCCACCAGCCGGGATCTGTGATATCCTCGAGGCGATCGCGCCCCGGTGCCCAAAATAGAACTGAGCGAGTAGACGTCTCCATTCGTTGGCTGCCGTGTCGGATGGCGCTGGCTGGCTGGGCATCGTGCGACAGAACGCGCAGGCAGACGCCCGGCGAGGCCGCGCGATTCGACGGCGCCGGGGAGCGGAAGGGGCAGAGGTCGGCGCTTACAGCACGGCGGCTATTTGCTGCTGTCTGATTGGGGTCCGCCCAGAGGGCGAAATGAGGGACAGGAGAAGAGGGAAATGAAAACGAGATGCCATGCACCATACGCATCACCTCTCTCGACGCACACTGGATCATGGCCGCTCTGTGCCGCTCTGCGTCGCTCTGCGTCCGTGCCAATGGTCGTCGGTTTGTTTCTCGCTCTTCCTGGTCTTCTTCGTATCACGTGACCCCGTAGCCGCCGGGGGTGGGGATGCGCCAAACAACCCAGACCGTTGGGAAAAACGGCCCCCAAAAGGGAGAGAAGACAAAGTGCGAGAAGCCGGACGAGTCCAGACAAAGAAGCCAAAGACTAGACGCAAATCAAAAGCCGAAAATCGAAACACGGAAACAAAAAAAAACTCGCAGATCCTGCGCGTGGCCTGCCGGTCGGCGAGCGGCCTCGGACGACGTCGTCCTCGTCCTCGTCCGTTGAAGGGGCTCCTGCATGCAGCATGGCAACATGCACGGGGCGTGCGGCCGCGGCCAGGTTGCATGCAGGGCGCTGGAAATAGCACAGGCAGCGTCGTGGTCGGCTCGTGCTGGTTGTCCACGGAGCTCTCCGTCCGAGGGGAATACGATGCGACGTCCAGTCGCCTACGCCAAAGGGCCCCAACAAAACGCCGTCGACCGAGGGAGAACAGCCTCACAAAGCGCCACCGCCGGCCAATCACGGCGCGCAGCCGCCTCGTCGGCCGGACACCCCTGCGCCCGCGCCAGGTAGTCCCTTGTTCCTTGGTACAAGATTGGTACAAGAGGCGTGGTGCTGCACGGCGTCCTGTGCCGGTATCCATCCGAGACAAGCGCCATGAGCCCAGAGGCGCCGCGCGCCGCGGCGGTCGCTTGTTACGGTACGTCGTACCTTTGTGGACGTACCGTGTACTTTGTGCGTCCGTGCGCTGGCTGATCTGGCTGTTGTTCCCTTTTCGGAATCATTACCCGCCGGGTTAGTCGCATTGTCTCGTCTGGCCGTGTCTCGCTGTATTTCCTTTTGTCTTGTCAACGTCTTTGTTCTGGTCCCTTTGGCCCTTTTGGTTTTTATTTTTCCTCTTTCTCCTTTCTTTTTTCTTCCGGCTCGGCTTGTCTGTCCGTCCGTTCCGCGGCCGCTGTCCGCTGGCCCTTTTCCCTTTTTTTTTCGCTGGCACGCAGCGGATATCTGCGCGATACATTCCTGGCGGGAGGGCCTCGGCGGTAGGGGCCTACGTAAGAGACGGAGCAGGCAGTCGCATCACCCGAAGCGCAGCGGGAGACGCGGGTGGAGACGTTAGGCGAGGCAAGGTACTTGCGCCTTGTATTTGTCTACTTGCGGCCAGAAAAGATACCTGTCGGTACCTGTAGCGCTTCGCTGCCAATCAGCGGCTCTGCCGAAACCAGCTGCTTCTCGGTCGGGCAGACCATTCGCAGAGAACAAACACGTCACACGGGGGGCAGACCACGAACCAGACTTGTCGACGCTGCCCAGACAAACAGCTGCTGACCGCTCTGGCCCTCTGAAAAGACCGGCGTTTCCAGCACCGTTGCTCCCTGTTGGCTCGCTGCAGTTGTTGGCTCTAATGGCTGCCTAGCGTGGCCGCGGCGGGAGGGTGCGCTGACTTGGCGCGACTAGCCTGTATCTTATCCGGTGGAGGAGAGGATGAAGGACCAGGAGGAGTCCTCTGCATACGTGCCTTCCGGCTCGCCAGTTCTCGTACTCGTACTCCGTACCTTCCTCCCCCCTCTCTCGCGTCGTACCTGCCCCCCTCCCCCCCCCTGCTGCTGCTGCTGCTGCTGCTGCTGCTGCTGCTGCTGCTGCTGCTCCACCGCCAGTCCTACCGGCCACCAGAAACAGCCAGCACCAGCACCTAGCACCAGCAGGCGCACCTCAATAATCGCGCGCCAAAGCTCAAGCGCCCGCCCGCCGCTTCGCCTGTGGTGGTGCTGCAGGCCCCCAGCAGCTCATGCGGTGGCGCCCCACCAAGCAACTTATTTTTGGCCCATTGGTGCCCAAAAGGCGACATCTCCAGGATGCGCAGCCGATACTTTGTACAGTACCTGGCGATACGCACACGTCCCACGTCGCACTCGTCTATCCGCACGCCCCCCTTGTTTCTGTTCCCTGCACCCTCCCCACCCTGTTCGACGCCTAGCCGCGGCGAACCAGCGCAGACGACCAGAGGACCAAGCGACCAGAGAGCAGAGCCGACCAAAGACGAAGACGACGACCAAAGACGCCCAAGAGCGCACCACCATCACTGCTACCTCGACGGCCGACTCCCGACTCGTCCTCGTCCCGCGTCCCTCTTGGCCTCCCACGCCGACCGCATCTATTCTTGTCCGCCGCCCCCGTGAGTCGCCCAAGCGCTTGCTAGCTCCGGTCGAGTCCTCCTCCTCTTCTCCTCCTCCTCCTCCCTCCTCCTCCAGTCTGCTGCGCACGCCCTGCCGGCCGTACATGGTACATCGTGCCTCGTTTTCTTGACGCCCTCGCATATCGCTTCTACACCTACACCCCCCCCCTTGCCGACCGGCATCTCGTCACCTCGGGTCTTTTTTTCTTTTCTCCCGCTTGACCCTCGTCGCATTCTCTCATCTCTAGTCTTTTTTTCGTCTCCTCGTCTCCTCGTCTGCTTGCTTGCTCGTTTGTTCGTCTCCTCGTCTCCTCGTCGCTCGCCGCCACTTTTGTCGCTCCTTGCCCTCCTTTTCGCAGCCTGCTCGCCCTCCACGACCACTGGTTTGATTGCCCTTTGCCACGCTGGTCCGTCGCAATCCGGGCAATCGAGCATTTCTTGGCCGTTTCCACGTCTCGTCATCCTGTTCGTCCACCGCTTGTCCTCCGCCATGTCGGCCTTTACGGCGCTCAACAACACCGCGCCGCCGCCCGACGGCGAGGACTCCATCGAGGTCCGTCTGCTGCCCGACGCGGCCGAGCCGCGCACAATGCCCGATATTTCTGCCGCCGCCACCCGTCGAGACCGCGAGATCTGGAGCGGGCCGGCCGAGTCGCCGCGCGTGACGACACCGGTGCTGGCGCCGGCAGCTGCTACAACGGCGCCAGCAACGGCTACTACGACGACGACAACGACTGCCACTTCCCCCTACCCAAACATTGAGAACCCCACGAGTCCGCAGAAGCGCAAGCGCTCGCGCTCGCGCTCGTCCGACGAGGAACGCCGACCCGGGTCGGCACACGACGCGCCACGCCACTACAGCCCCGACGCCGTGGCCATTGCGGCGGCAGCGGTCGCTGCACGGGACGAGGACCGGGAACGGGAACGGGAACGGGAACGGGAACGGGAACGGGACCTTGAGGAACGTGGGCAAGATCACGATCACGACCACGTCCACGACCACGACCACGACCACGACCGTGAACAACAACGCGCCGACCTGTGGTACTCGCCGCAGCCGCGCGAGGACGCCCGCTACACCACCGCCGCCTCCTCGATGCAGTCGCCAGCCGACGAGCACAACGACCCCGCGGGCCGGGAGACGGGCTCGCCGCAAAGCGACTACGCCGGGCGCTCGCCCGACGACGAGGACCGCTCGTCGGTTCCAGCCACATTCTCGCCCGGCGGCCACCAACGGCGCGACTCGACGAGCGTGGTGCAGCACGCGGATCCAAAGCGGCGGAAGCGCAACTTTAGCAACCGCACCAAGACGGGCTGTCTCACGTGCCGCAAGCGCAAGAAGAAGTGCGACGAGACCAAGCCAGAATGTACGTGTCTCATGCGTGTGTCGGTTTGTTGGCCGGCTGATCGCCGCCCATGGCTAACGTCTCCAGGCAGCAACTGTGTCCGCGGCGGCTTTATCTGTGCCGGCTATCCGCCGCAAAAGGGCCAATGGGGCAAGATCGAGCTGCCCAAAGCCGCGGTGCAGATCGAGTCCAAAGACCCGTCGTACGTTCCGCCCGGCGCCTACGGCATGCCGCGCATCAGCGCGCTGGACACGCAGCCGAGTTCCTATCAGCAGCAGCAGCAGCAACAGCAGCAGCAGCAGCCACAACATCAACATCCACTCCATCAACAACAACATCAACAGCATCAGCAGCAGCAAATGCCCCCGCAGCAACCCCATCTCCAGCACCAACACCATCACCATTACCAGCAACGCCGCGACCAGCCGCCGCTGCGAATCCAGCCACCACGGGCGCCGCCGCTGCAGTCAGACGACGAGCGCACGGCGACGAGCCTGCCGAGCTCGATCCTGAGCCCCGAGAACCAGGGCAACAAGCTGTCGGCGCTGTCAGCCTTTTCCGCGCCCAACGTCTTTCCCACGCCCATCAGCGCGTTCGACCGCACCCCCAAGGAGTACCAGCGCGTGCCACCGCTGCACGACCTCAGCCGCAACGAGCCCGACACGCCACAGCACGCGAGCCCGCTGACGCAACGGTCGCCGCAGCAGACCGCCCAGCCGCCACAGCCGCCACAGCCGCCACAACACCCACAACTGCACCGGTCCTCGTACGCGCACCAGTACGGCCAGCATCTGGGCCAGCCGCAGCCGCCGCAGCTGCAGGAGCCGTCGCCGGTGGAGCAGCCGGTCCGGCCGCCGCGGCGCATGTACTCGCCGCCGCCCATGGGCCGGCCGCTGCAGCCGCTGCCGGGAGCAGGCCCGCGGCATTTTCTCGGCGAGTCCGTTTCCACTGTGGCAGCGGCGGACGCTCACCGGGATGACGGCCGGCCCCGCAGCCGGCCCCGGCGCAGCACGCCCTTTTTCAGCACAATCCCGGACGGGCGGCGCGAGCGGGACGAGATGTACGCGGGTCGGCCTTTTTTCCAGTTCGACAAGGAGCTCGTGGCGGAGCGGGAGCGGTGCGCGGCGGCATGCTGGAAGTTCAACAACTCAATGAACCCCAACATTGGCGTGTCGCTGAGCGAGCGGTCGCGGCTGTTCCGGGAGATCTTGCAGCCACGGGACGAGATGCAAGTGTCGCCGATTGCGCACACGGGCGTGCTGGGCGACCAGGTGATTGTCGAGGCGCCCTTCCACGCGGACTACGGGTACAACATTTCGATTGGCGACGACGTGTACATTGGGCGCAACTGCCATGTAGCCGACGCGATGCCGGTGCGCATTGGCAACCGCGCGTACATTGGGCCCAACGTGTCCTTTTTCACGACGACGGTGCCGGCGGACGCCACGCAGCGCGACGGCGTGCACAGCGCGCTGCAGGGGCAGGGCATCACGATCGCCGACGACGTCTGTATTGGCGGCAACGTGACGATTCTCGCGGGCGTCAGCATCAGCTACGGCGCGACGATCTCCGCCGGCTCCGTCGTGACCTCGTCTATCTGAGCGTGGGTGGTGTATTGTACTTTCATTTGTCTCTGGTCTTTTCCTGTTTCCTCTTTTCCTTTGTCCCCCCTTTCTTTTGTTCTGACATGATACCCTGCAAATGCGTTGGACATGATGCGATTGCTGCACGAGCAAAACCAGGGCAGAGTGTTGGAGTGCGACGAGTCTGGAGCCTTTGTTTCGATCTGCACGGGCATAATTTTCTGTTGGATCGACATGGCATGTTGTTGGATCGACAAGGCATTGTCTTCTCGTTTTGGGGGTTTGTTTTTTGTTGGATGTTTTTTGTTGGATCTGTATACGCGATCTGCACGGCTTTGTACTATATACTGGAGAAGAGCGTTAGAAGAGGGGTTTTTCATGAGCAGCAGCGATCTTCCACGCGGCAGACTTCTTACTCGATTGGGAGGGCCCGGAGATAAGGCCTTTTGCATGAGGTAATCGATAATCCTCGGCTCCGACTGGATGTCGTTTCCTGTCCCGCCCGCGACCAGCCGCCGCTGCGAATCCAACCACCACGGGCGCCCTGTTTGTCCTCGGACATGGCCTCGTTCAACAACTTGACGTCCGTCTTCCAGGTGCGGCTCAACGATGCGGCCGCGCCTGGCCACCGGCGCGACGACGCGGGTGCAGCACCGCGCGAGCCCTCTCCCTCGTCCTCTTTCTCCTCGCCTCGCCGTCCCCGTGCGCGTCCTGTCGTGTCGTGCCACCTCTGCCGCGCCCGCAAGCAGCGCTGCGACCGGCTGCTGCCGTGCGGGACGTGCACGCGGCGCGGCGATGGGGCGTTTTGTCGGTACGGAGGCGAGGGCGGTGGCAGTAGCAGTAGTGGCGGTATGGGCAGCGGCGCCTGGACGACGACAACGACCGAGGGCATGGCCGGCATCCGTCGACCGCCGAGCGGCCGGGTGGCGACGGTGCGGCAGGAGACGCAGGCGCGGCTGCAGAAGCTCGAGGTGCTGGTGCACGAAATGGTGGCGAGTGCGGACCACTCGACGGGACTCGGAGCAAAGCAGTGGGAGGTCCCGGTCGAGGCTGCGCCGCAGCAACAGCAACAGCAACAGCAGCAGAAGCAACAGCAGCAGCAGTCTCCCGCAGCACACCCCCGCCCGGTACATGTCCAGCCTGCCACGTCCGTGGCGGGCATCCTGGGCGAGGCGCCGTACGCGCAGACGACCAACTGGGCGGCCGTGCTGGACAGCATCCGCAACATCCAGACATACCTAGGAGTCGACGAGGGCGAGGCCGAGGGCGATGGCGATGGTGAGGGCGAGGGCGAGGGGGGTGCGACGGCAGAGGAGGCTGGCGCGCTGTCGGCCGCCTCGGCCTCGGCCTCGTCCGCCTGGCCAACCCCCCGCTCGCCCGAGCCCGTGTCCGCGCTCGAGCCCGACATCATCTTTGCCACGGCCGCGGGCGCGCCCTTTTCGCTCGACGACGCCGTCGCCGCGCTGCCGCCACGCGCCGACTGCGACCGCCTGCTGGCCGAGTACTTTCAGGCACGCTTCATCACGAGCGCCTTTCTGCACATCGGCCAGTTCCAGCGCGCCTACAGCCGCTTCTGGACCGCGGGCGCCGCCGCCGCTGCCGCCGCCGGCTCGGGTTCCGGCCCAGGTTCCGGCTGCTCGGGTTCCGGCTGCTCGGGCACGCCGGGCACATCGCCCCTGCTCTGGCTCAGCATGCTCGCGTCCATGCTGTCGATTGCGGCGACGGTGGCGGGCAGCCGGCAGCTGCAGTGGATGGCGCCAGAACGTGCCGCCGCCGCCGCCGACATGGACGCCGACGCGGCAGCTCCCACCAACGCCGACCTCGCCCAGGCCGCGCACCTCCGCCGCCTCTCGACGCGCTGTCTCCTGGCCGGCGACTACCTGGCCGGGCGGCCGTTCGCCGTGGAGGCGCTCCTGCTCAACGCGTCGACGCGGCTGATGCAGCGCCGCGACGCGGACCCGGCGCTCTGGGGCGCCTTTTGCGTCGCCACGCGGCTGGCCCAGCGGCTGGGGTACCACCAGGTGGACGGGACCGGCGGTGGCAGCAGTGGCGGCGCGCGTCTGACGCCCTTTGCGCAGGAGATGCGGCGGCGCACGTGGTACATTATCGAGGCCTACGACATGCTCTACAGCTTCCAGTTTGGCATGCCGACGGTCGTGCACGAGGACGAGACGGCGACGGCGCCGCCGCACAACCTGCGCGACGAGGACTTTGACGAGGACTGCGCGGTGCTGCCGCCGGAGCGGCCGGCCGCGGACCGGTCGCTGGCGCTGTACTACGGCTGCAAGTTGCGGCACATTCGGCTGCTGCGGCGCGTCGTGCGGACGCAGGCGACGGGGTCGTCGGCGACGGCACCCACCCGCCAGGACACGGCCGCCCTGTTTGACGCGCTGACCGTGCTGCACGACGCCCTGCCGCCGCACCTGCGCATGCCGCCGCGCATCCGCGACTGTCCGTTTGGTGATGATGGCCACGACGTGATGCACCGCATCGTGCTGGCGCTGCTGTACAACAAGGCGGTGTGCATCCTGTTCCGGGGGGCGTTGGGCGGGAGTGGTGGGGGAGTGGTTGACGCCGCCGCTGCTGCCGCCGCCGCCGCCACGGACCGCCGTCGCTGCCTCGTCTCGGCCCTGCGCATCCTCGACCTGCACGTCGACTTTGAGCACGAGACGCGCGACGCCGCTGGCGGCCGCAACGCCGGCGGCCGTCTCGCAACGGAGCGGCACCTGTTTGGCAGCCTGGCGCTGCACGATTTCCTGCTGGCCGCCACCATTCTCTGTCTGGACCTGATTGAGGGAGATGGGCGGGGGATGGCGGCGGGTGGCGCGGTGGACGTGGACGCCGACGTGGACGTGGACGTGGACGACCACTCGGCGGCCTCGCTCGTGCGCCGGGCGGCCTCCCGCGACGCCAAGCTGGCGGCGCTGCGCAGCGCCTATGCGCTCTGGCACGACCGGCGGCTGACGTCGCGGGATGCGGCGCACGCGGCGCGGGTGTTGGGGGCCATTGTGAAGAAGCTGTCGGCCGAGGCGGCGGCCGCCAAGGAAGAGGCAGCGGCGACAGCAGCAACAGCAATGACCTCCATGACGGCGGCCCTGTCCGTGTCGACGGCGCCGGTGCCCGACCGGCTGGAGCCGACGTACGACTGGTCGGCGCCGGACCCGTTTGACACGGTGTTTGCGGATCCAGACCATGTCGATTGGGTGCGTTTTCCGTCTTTTCGGCCTCTTGAGCCGTTTTCTGTGGCGTGTTTGTGCTGACGTCTAGTTTGCCGTGGACGCCTTTCTGCTGGACAGGCCGGACCTGGACGGCGGCATGGTCTGGTCGGCGGATCTGATGGGACAAGAAGGGGGGGGATGGATAGGAAAGTAAAGGGAGGACGAATGCAGCAAAAGGAGTCATAAACGAGAATCCATGAGTAGACGAATTTTATTGATTTTTCTCCTTTTTGGCGTGTTCTTTCACCCTTCTTCCCTTCACCTTCTTCCCTTCCACCTTCTCTCTCACTCTTCGACCCCTCTCCTGCCTCTCCTGCCCTCTCCTCCCCTCACAACCGCAACTCTACCCCCTCCTTGCTCACCGTCAGGTACTTGACCCCCTTGAACGGCTTCACGCCCTCGCCCACGCCCCGGCTCCGCCGCGTGTCCAAGACCATGCTGTCGACCCGCAGCCCGCTGGCCAACCATCCCTTTACGGCAAAGCTCACCGTCGTCGCCGTCGGCATCAGCTGCCGGTTGCGGTCGCGCCGCCGCCGCACCGCCGCGTCCTCGGCGCTATCGTCGGCGTCGCCCGTCGTCCTTGTCTGCTTCCTGGTCGCCGCCACCGTCGTCTGCTGGTACGGCGCGTCGTCGTACGCCGTCGTGCGGAAGCCAAACTCGTCGTCGTCGTTGTCGTTGTCGTCGTCGTCGTCCGCCGGCTCGTTGCCCACCACCGTGCACCGCAGGCTGCACGACGCGCCCGCCACCGCGTCGCGCGCCGCAATGTGCCACCGCAGCACGCGCTCGCCCGCGCTGTAGGCCGCGTCGCCCTTGCTCGGCCGCACCTCGGCCAAGTTGCGCACGCCCGCCGGCAGCGGCACGGTCACGTGCACGTCCTGCAGCAGCGGCGCCGCGGGCGTGCCGGCGTGTCGTCCGGCAAGGCCGAGGCCACCGAGACCACCGAGACCACTTTGGCTGCCGCCGGCCGCGGCGCTGCCGGCCAGCCGCTGGACCTGGACGCGCACGGCAAAGTCGGCGCCGGCGGGTCCGAGGCCGGTGTGGACGGAGACGGAGATGGGCAGGCGTAGGTGCGGCGGGGCCGTTGTCTGCGGGTCGCCCGGGACGGCGCCCGCGAGCAGGTCGACCTCGTAGGCGGCGAGGACGAAGCGGCCGTCGGGCGGGATGAAGCTGAGCGTGCCCGGGTGTTCGCGCCAGCGCGCCAGACGGACGCACGGGTGGAAGACGGGCAGCGCGAGGGGCAGCGACGACGACGACCGCGCCGGGCCGGCGAGCGTCAGCACAATGTCCGGCACGCCCGAGACTTTGCTGGTAAAGGCAATGGAGCCGAGGGCGCGGGCGGCGAGCGGCCGGCCCGAGGGGGCGAGCGTGACGGCAAGCGACTCGACCACGTCCGCGTACAGCTCGTTGGACGTGTGGCGGACGCCGGCGCGGCGCCACGGGAGCGCCGTCGAGGCGGCCGACAGCCCGCCGAGCGCCGGCATGGTAGGCGGCAACGACGACGACGACAGCGACGACGACAGCGCCGCCGCCGCCTGCCCGGCCGGACCCGGCAAGGTGAGGCTCCCGAGCAGCTTGCCGACGAGGCCCTCGACGGCGACCAGCTCGTGCAGCGCGTTGCCCTCGGTCGTGCCGACGGCGCCGGCGTCGCACAGTTCTGTGAGCAGCTGCGCGACGACATCGTAGCCGCCCGCGATGCGCGCCGCCAGCAGCGGGCTGCCGAGAAAGTCCTCGAGCGCGTCGGCCACGCGGTGCAGAAACTCGAGCGCCAGCAGCGGCTCCAGCTCGGACGTGGCCGTCAGCACAAAGAGCAGCCGGTCCTGGGCCATGGCAAAGACGAGTGTCGGCGGCGCCGTCGCGGGCACGTACACGAGGCTGGGCGGCGCCCGCGCGCCCGTGAGGCCGGTCACGCCGGCCGCCGCGCCGCCGGGCAGGCATTCGAGGTAGAGCGGGAGCAGCTGCGCGGCGGACAGCGGGCGGCCCGTGTAGGCGTGCGAGAGGAGGGGAGTACTGCAGGGGGGAGACGGCGGTTAGCAAGGAGCCAGGGCACTGGGGACCGGGGACCGCTCTCCGGCGCAGACACGCCGCTCAGACGTACTTGTGCTCATCGTAAATGTGCAGCGCCTCAATGACGCCGTTCATGGTGGGTGCTGGCGGCCATGCATCGGCGTGGTGGTGACGTTGGTGGTGACTGTGGCGACGAATGAGGCGGTTGTGGATGGCGGTGAGGGGCGGCAGTACGGAATGCAGTACAGAATGACGACAGACATCTGTCGCGGAGATGGACAGCGCAGAAGGAAAGAACCTGCCAGCTGAACAGAACAGGCCGACGCGGCACAGACGACGAGCAGCCAACAGACGGAAACGCGGCCACGTCTACTCCACGTGTTTTACTTGTCGTCCGCAAGACGCCGTGCACCGCAGCAATAGGTCCAGCCGCCGTGCGAGGTACGTTGGTGCGCGCGCCACGCCGTGCGGTAGGGTTCCGCGTCCACGTGGGCAGGCCGGTGCAGCGGTGGACAACGACGACGACGACGACGACGGCGACGACGACCAACGCCGACAAGATGTCGCCGATGGACAAGAAGACGGACGGCACAGCTGGTAAGCCGACGGACAAGTCGGCTGGTAAACCGGCTGGCAAACTAGCTGGCAAACTAGCTGGCAAGCCGACGCTGTTGGAGTCGATCAACCCATGGGGCGCTGGACGGCGGGCGGCATCGCCGCGGCCTGCGGAGGGACCAAGGGAGGGAGCGGCAACGGCCGGAGCGGGCACACCGAACCTGTCGACGAGCGGACCAGGCGAGGCTACGCAGGACCACAGCAGCAGTCCGTTTTACGGGCGGAGTGCGCGGCGGTATCCGGCAGAGTGTCCGCGGTTGAGCGTGCAGTGGTTTCACGCGGTGGATGTGAGTAGAGCGGGGGGAGAGGGGGAGAGGAGAGAAGAGAGCGAGGAAAGAAAGAAGCGAGGACAGAAGAAAACGAGCGAAGCGAGAAAAGAAAGAGCGAGGAAAGAAAGAGCGAGGAAAAAAAGAAAACGAGCGAAGCGAGGAAAGAAAGGAAAGAAAAGAAAACGAGCTGACTGGATAGGTTCCCAAACGAAAGGCGGAGTGGTTCAAGAGCACGAAGCCGACGGCGAGCGCGCCGAGCGCGCCCAGCACGGCGAGTTCGACGACGACGACAGAGACCAAGACGGCGCGGCCGAAAAAGTACGTGGCCTTTTCGGCGGCGGACAGCCGAGCGATCGAGGCGGCGTACCAGGGCGTGCTGGAGGCGAACGAGGCGGGCGGACAGACGTCGGGCCCGTCGGGCTGGGGCGGCGTGCCGGTGTGGTCGACGACGTGGTCGGGGGACCTGGGGGAGGGGGGCGGCCCGTCGTCGTCGTCGTCGTCGACGCACGCGGACGTGCAGGTGCCGGTCAACGAGGACTTTCTGTTTGACGTGTGCGTGGAGGCGCGCGAGCTGCGGCCGGTGTACTGGCTGGGGCCGGTGTACGACGTGCGGCGCGGCAGCTGGTTCTACCAGGAAGGGTCGACGCTGCGGCCGTGCGAGGAGAACCTGGCGGCACAGCTGGAGGAGGGGTACCTGAAGCAGCGGCCGTGGGAGCAGCGGGCGGAGGAGGAGGTGCGGGACGCCGAGATGGTCGGGACAGCGGCGGCGGCGCCGGGCGAGACGGCGACGCAGACGCCGCTGGCAACGCACCGGCTGTTTGGGCAGTACATGAACCACGTGGCGACGTACCAGGACGCGACGACGGCGTGGCTGTCGACGGACGGGATGCTGTCGTGGGTGACGTCGACCGTGTACGAGCGGTTCTCAGGGGGGGGCTACATGAGCGGCGTCAAGGTGGTGCGAGGGTATTCCGAGGGCAAGGACAAGGGGGAAAAGGGGGAGAAGGGGGAGAAGGGGGAGAAGGAGAAGGACAAGGGGGGCAAGATGGACAAAGTGCACAAACGGCGTTCGGCTCCCGCGGCGTCTCCCGCGACGCCGCCCCCCCGCGCGGACGGCGACCTCGGCGAGGGCGACGGGGCCTACGAGGTCGGCGGCAGCAACGCGGTGCAGCTGCAGCTGCGGCGGCAGCTGTCGTCGCTTCTGGGCAGCAGCAGCGCCAACGCGCCGGCGGCGCGCGAGGCCGAGATCCGGCAGCGCGAGGAGCAGGAGATCCAGGACGACTACAACGGGCAGAGCGGCGAGACGCAGGGCCGCGAGATTGCGCATCTGGTGCTGGTCACGCACGGCATCGGCCAGCTGCTGGGCATGCGCATGGAGAGCATGAACTTTGTGCACGACGTCAACATGCTGCGCAAGACGCTCAAGGCCGTCTACGCCGGCTCGCCCAGCCTCCGGGCGCTCAACGGCGAGGCTGGTGCCGGCGGCGGCGACGACGAGGCGAAGGGACCGGGCAACTGCCGGATCCAGGTGCTGCCCGTGTGCTGGCGGCATCTGCTGCAGTTTCCGCGGCGGGACGCGGGTGCGAACGCCAACAGCGCGCCCGAGGACGACTACCCGGCGCTGGACGACATCACCGTCGAGGGCATGGCCTTTGCGCGCTCGCTCATCTCGGACCTGGCGCTGGACGTGCTGCTCTTCCAGAGCGCGTACCGCGACGAGATTGCCGGCATTGTGCAGCGCGAAGCCAACCGCATCTACCGGCTGTTTTGCGCGCGCAACCCGTCCTTTCACGGCCGCGTCCATCTGATCGGCCACTCGCTCGGCTCGGCCATTCTGTTTGATATTTTGTGCCGCCAGACGGCACCGTCGGGGCCGTCTGGGCCGTCCGGACCGCCAGAGCGCCCCGACGGCCGCAATGACCCCACAGGCCTCGCCTTTGACGTCGGCGACCTGTACTGCCTCGGTTCGCCCGTCGGGCTCTTCCAGATGCTCGAGGGACGGACGATTGCGGCGCGGCGCACGCCCATCGACCCGACGTCGACGTCGACGCCGTTCATCGACCTGACCGCCGACGAGGACGAGCCGGCGGCGGCGACGACGGCGTGGACGACGGCTACCACCCGGCCACGCCCCGTCTCGGCGCCGCGCGTGGCCCAGCTCTACAACGTGTTCCATCCGTCGGACCCGATCAGCTACCGGCTCGAGCCGCTGATTGCGCCGGCCATGGCGAACCTCAAGCCGCAGGCGCTGCCGTACACGAAGCGCGGCCTCTTTGGCAGCGTGGCGCCGCAGGGCCTGACGGGCATCGGGGCCAAGGTCGGCCAGAGCGTGTCGGGGCTGTGGTCGAGCCTGTCGGCGGGCATTGCGAGCAACCTGCTGAACCGGAGTCTGGGCCTGACGCAGGAAGAGGTGGCGCGGATGGGCGACGGCGGCGGCAGCGGTGCACCCACAGGGTCGGCCGACGCGCCCGTCGCCCACGACACGTCACTGGCCGACAGCGACGTCGAGACGCTGTACGCGCACTTTCAGAAGCGGCGGGAGAGCAGCGGCGACGCCGACGGACCGTGGCAGGCGGAGGCGGCGCGGGCGGCGCGGCTGCGGCGGCAGGAGGCCAAGGTGCGGGCGCTGAACCGCAATGGGCGCGTAGATTATTGCATCCAAGAGTGTGTTTTTGTGCCTTTTTGCAGTCTAAGGCAACAGCTAACCGTCTATTAGGAGCGTCCTTGATTTCAACCCGATCAACACGATTGCCTCGCACATGGCCTACTGGTCGGACGAGGACGTGTGCCATTTCCTCATGTCGCAGGTGCTGTCAGGCCAGACGCGGAAGCGCAAGGGCGGCGGGGAAGAGTAGAGGTCGAGGGGGACGAGGAAGACGGGGAGAGAAAAGGCGGCAACGATAGAAACTTGGAGCTGACGTCATGGACGTCGGCAAGGAAATGAAAGACCGAGAGACACAACGGCCGTAAGGAAGGCACGAACCGGCACACACACACCTGACCCATGCACCAACCTCCACGGGACTGCGTCGGCAATTCTGCCCGACTCGTTTGGCCACTTGTTTGGATCTCGCTTGCACCTCACCGACTGCACCGCGGTCCATCCATCGACACATTCGCCGCGCCATCCCCGCCCAGCGCTGCGTTGGCCTGTAGCTCGATCCACTGTCGGGCGCCAGTGGGGTGGCGTGGCCGTCAATAAACGCCGTCGGTGTGGCAGCTGCAGGGGTTTTTGCTCGTTTTGTTTGGTTTGGCGCCTTTTGGGTCTGGGTTCTCTGGGTCGCTGGGTCGCTGGGCGGCTTGGGATTTGGGTCCCGTTGCTGGGGGGCCTCGGCCGTGCTTCCTCCTGAATACAAAAAAGCGAGAGAGCAGACCGGTCCGTTCCCGACAGCGTGCGCGTTTCCGCGTTGATCCTTTTCAGCGTCTTGGTCGTGTCTTTTTGTCTTTTTTTCGTTTCCTCTCACCATGTCTCTCCCCGTCCTGTCGCTGGCCGTTTCTGGAGCGGCAGCGGCAGCGGCCGCGTCTGTCGTGACGGCGCGTGTGTTTGGCGACCACTCGATCGCCAGCTCGGCCAAATCCAAGGCCAAATCCAAATCCAAATCGACATCCATCAAATCAACCTTTTCCTCCTCGACCGCTCCCCTTCTCGCCTCCGCCGACGCCCTCCTCTTCTTCCTCGTCTATGGCTACATTGTCCGCCACCAGCAGCGCGCACCCGCCGCGCCCGCTGCCACCCTCGCCCTCCACGAGCTCGTGGCCGCTACCGCTGCTGCCGCCTGCGCCCGCGTCTTTTCGCCCACGACCCTGCTCGACGGTGGCGCCGGCCTCTTTGCCCGTCGTCGCCGCAGCGCCGCCCAGGACCTCGCTCTCGCCCTCGAGCCCGGCCTCGCGTTCTGTCTGCAGCAGCTGCTCGGTCTGGCGGCCGAGCAGACCGAATGGCTGCAGCGTCTGCGGCGGCGGCGGCCCGAAGAGCGCTACAGCGGCCGGCCGCCAGCGATGCGGCTGCTGGCACGGGCGGCGCTCGACACGACGGTCGTGTTTGTGCTGGCGGCCGCGAGCAAGGCCGTGTCGACGACGTTGACGTACCCCCTGTACATGGCCGGCTGTCGGGAGGACGGGAACGAGGAGATTGAAGTGGACGTGTGGGACAATCCGGAGGAGCGACGCGTGCGGTTTGCCGCGCGGATCGACCCGGTAGACGACGAGATGGACAGCCAGCTGGACGGCCAGCTGGGCGGCCAGCTGGGCGGCCAGATGAGCGAGGGCAAGATCGTCGAGACGGACAAACAAGTCGAGGCAGCACAGTCCAACGCGACCGACGCGACCGACACGACTGCAGTCACTACGGCGTCTATGACAACACCTGCGACTCCGCCTGCGCCTTCAACTACACCCGTCATCACGGTGACACCGCCCATGAGCCCTCCCCTGAGCGCCAAGAGCGTGGTCCCGACTACCTCGCCCATCCTCACGGTGCCTGTCATGACCGTGACGCCGCCCCCGACACCTCCCAAGAGCGCCCGCCACATCCACACCACCATCCGCAAACGGACCGTCCGGCCACGTCGCCCGCTCTCTCTCTACTCGGGCCTGCCGCGCGTGCTCGCCCGGGCGGCCCTGACCCACGGCATCACCATGGCCGGCCAGCGGCTGCTGTACGCCGCCGTGTTGCGGCTGGTCTACGCCGTGGCCGGCGCCATTTCGCGGCTAGTCGACGGACGCCGGGCACGGACGACCAACCGGAGTGACGGCCGGACACGGGCAGCCCAGGAGGTGTACGCAGAGGGTGTCGACCGCGTGGAACGGATGGAGCCATATGGCCAGCACGAGCCGTACGCCCAGTACAAGCATGAACACGAACACGAGACATCCCTGCTGCCGGTCATAGCGCAGGAGGAGTCGTTGGAGCGGTCGCTAGACCAGTCTCTGGAGCGGTCGATGGAACGGCCAGTGGCCAAAGAAGCGGCAGTGGCAGAAATACTGGAAGCCCCGGTGCAGATGGAGGTCCCAAGACTGGAGGCCCCGGTGAGGGTGGAGACCCCGACAGAGATGGAGGCAGAACGACTGGAAGCACCCACGCGAATGGAAGTCCCAAGACTGGAGGCCTCGAGACTGGACAAGCCATTCGAGTCAACGCCAGAGGCACAGGTGCTGGACTTTGATACGCGGTCTCTGGCCAGCACGGCTCCGGCAAAGGAGATGGATGTGCAGGCGATGACTGCCAAGGAAGTGGCCAGCCCAACTCCCGCCGAGCCAGTCCTGCCGGTTGAGACATTCCAGCCAACTCGGCCTGCTCCGTCTGTTCCGCACGATACCGAGGCTGTACTTTCCCAGAAGCTGCCGACTCCCCGCAGCCTGTCCGACACCGACGCCAGCCTTCCCTCATCTCGCCAGGAGTCGGCGCCTTTTTTCCGCAAAGACAAGCCGTTCCGGGAGACTTTTCGTGAAGAGAAGCCTTTCCACGAGAGTTTCCGTCACAACACGCCTTTCCACGAGCCGCCCTTCCACCAGGAGCCCCCAGCCCGTCACGAGTCCAGCCTGGCCCTGCTCGACCGGAAGCCCGACCCAGCGCCAAAGCGCCTGGATACGGTCACAGTGCCGTCGGCGATGACCGCCACCAAGGCTCCCGCACCGCCGGCCTCGGCCGCACCCCCGGTCACGACGCTGGCGCGGGCCCGCGCGCCGTCCGTGTCCGTGTCGGCGCCGGTCGACGGCAGTCTGCAGGAGGACGTGGCCGCGCGGCTGCGCAGCTGGAGCAACCACGGCCCGGGCGACGACTTTTACGGCTACAGCTACTATGCCGACGAGGAGGAGGGCACGGTCATTTACAACATGATTTCCCGGACGCAGCGGGTGGTCCGCTAGTCATGGTCTTGATTAGAATGTCCGATAGAAAGCCTTAAATGCTAGAACTAACTCCATTTAACACTGAAACGCCACGCCGTCCTTTTTGACCTCGCTGGCGCCGCCGGCCGAGAAGCCGGTGCCTTCGCTGCGCAGCTCGACGAGCCCGGGGCGAATGCGCTCCTTTTTGTCCTTTTTGTCCTTCTTGTCCTTCTTGTCCTTCTTGTTGCTCTTTTTGTCCGTCTCGGTCAGGTCTGCTTCGCACACGTAGCACCGCACGACGCCAGCCGTGCCGGGCGGTGCATGCGGATCCTGCAGCAGCGCCGCCGCGCCTGCGCCGCCGCCGCCGGCCATGGGCTGCACAAACTGGTGCACGCAGCTGCGGCACAGCACGTGGCCGCACGGCCGGGCCATGACGGCGCGCGACGCATTGGTCAGCGTGCGCGTGCAGGCCGGGCAGATGCGGTGGCCGGCGCCGTCGTCGGCGAACTGGAGGGCGACGAGCGTGCGGAGGGCAAACGGGTGGCCGTCGCCGGCTGGGCAGACGGATGCGGCGGCGGCGGCGGCGGCGGCGGCGGTGGCAGCGTCGGCAGTGTCGGCAGAGTCGGCGCTGCCCGTCACGGCGCGCTGGTCGGTCCGCGTGTCCGTCTTCTTGTCCGCGTCGGGCGTCTCGGACGGCGTCCAAAACGAGGGCAGCGCCGTGGCCGCGCGCGCGGCTGCCTGGTCGGCCGCCAGGGCGCGACGGGCGCGGGCGCGGTCGGCCTCGACGACGCGGCGGAGGTCGGCATCAAAGGAGAGTTTCCGCTTGCGGGAGGAGGAGGGGGTGGAGGTGGTGGCGGTGTCTGGGTCCCTGTCGGGCTCGTCCAAGGCCTCCGCGGTACGCCCACCACCGCCAACACCGCCCCCACCACCTCCTCGCCCCAGCCCACTCTGCACCAGCTCAAACGCGGCGACGGCCTGGGCCTCCTCGGCGGCCTCTTGCCGCACGCGCTGGGCCTCTTGTTCGCGCGCCGCGGCCGCGCGCTGCCGGGCGGTCCGCTGGGCCTCCTGTTTCTGGGCCAGCAGGTTGCGCACGGCGCACTCGCGGCAAAAGACGTCGCCGGCCGGACAGGCGACCGGGTCCTGGGCGGGCTCGAGGCAGAGGGCGCAGGCGCCAAAGGGCAGAAAGGATTCGCGCGTGAGGCGCGCCGAGGAGACGGTCCAGGCGGCCTTTGCGAGGGAGCGTTCGTGCGCGGTGAAGACGGCGCGGCTGGTGTTGCGTTTGCCTGTGGGAGGGAAGGGGTCAGCGGAAGAGGGAAGCAGGGTAGCGGAGAAGCGGAGAAGCAGAGAAGCAAAAGGACGAGCAGGAGGACGTACTGTGCGACATGGTGGTCAGGTTGCTGTCAAAGTCCAAGTTTCCGTGGAAAGTTTCTGTGGGTCACCAAGCACGTGAAGCCATCGGAAATCCATTGGGGGAAACGACAACGCCCTCCCGCTACTCCGTCGTGCCTGCTGCGCTGCATGCTACCGTACAGTACTCGTACAACTATGGAAAGAATGGCCCCTCAAAAAAAACGTGTCCTCATGCGGTCGTGTTCGTCCCTGTCACCGTGTCGCCGTGTCGCCGTGTCGACGTGTCGACGTGCCACCGTCTCCCCAATTCTCAATCCATCCGCGCGCCCTCGGCCCAGGCCAGGTCGTCGGCCTCGTCGACAAACGCGGCCGTCTCCTCGAGGCCGCGCAGCACGTCTTCAATCTCGCTCGGGTCCGTAATCGCCCAGACGCCGCCGCCCTTGACAAGGTCTTTGCCGCGCATGCCCACCTCCTTGCCGACGAGGTTGCGGCCGACCTTGCCGGGCCCGATGCCGACCCAGCGGCGCACGCGGTGCCCGCGGTCCAGCTCCTGGTCCAGGTACCGGATGCTGTCCCACCACCGCACCGTCTCCGCGCACTGCCGCGCCAGCAGGTCGACCAGCTCGGCCCGGCTGCCAAACGGCCGCGCCGTCACGTTGCTGATGCACGGCAGCCGCCCCGGCCAGCGCACCGCGCCCGGCCGCTCGTGCTCGAGCATCTGCCGCATCGCCACCACGGCGGGCCGCATAAACGCGCTGTGGAACGGGCTGTCGCTGCTCAGACGCACCGCGCGCGGATCGTGCCCGACAAAGCGCCGCACCTGCGCCAGCAGCCGCCCGATCCGCTCGACGCTGCCGCTCAGCACAATCTGGTTGCGGCTGTTGACATTGGCCAGGTGCACCGGCGGCGGGTCCGCAAAGGGCCGGTAGTCGTCGTGCTCCGTCGTCGTCGGCGCCAGGGCCGACGCCCCCAGCAGCCGCTCCACCGTGTCCAGCAGCTCGCCCATGTACGCCGGCTCCGTCAGCACCGCCACCATCCCGTACTCGCCGCCGCCGTGCGCCGTGACCGCCGCCCGCGTCGCCCGCGCCATGGCCTCGGCCCGCCGCCGCACCAGCCAGAGACTGTCAGCAAAGCCGAGATGGCCGGCAGCGACGAGGGCGGCAAACTCGCCGAGCGAGTGGCCCAGCGTCACGTCAAACTGCTCGTCGACGCGGAACCCAAACTCGCGCTCCAGCACGCGCAAAATCAGAATCGACGTCGCCATAATGGCCGGCTGCGCATGCGCCGTGGCCGTCAGCGCCCGCCCGGGCCCGTGCTGGATCACCTCGGACAGCCGGTAGCCCAGGCACTCGTCAATCTCCTCCACAATGGCCGGCGCCGTGCGCGGAAACGCCTCGAGCCAGGGGGTCAGCATGCCGACGCGCTGGACGCCTTGGCCTGTTGTGCGTGCATTAGCAGGGAGGAGCTTTCTGGAGAAGAGGAGGGGGAGGAAGAAGAACGGTCCTCCGACCGCAACCCGCACTCACCCGGAAAGAAAATGGCCGTCTTGGGCCGCCGCCGTGGCCGGGCAATGGCCGGCGTCGCGGTCGGCGGTAGCAGCAGATGCTCGGCTCGGCCGAGCGGGACCACGGTGGAATACACCCGGCCGGCGCGTCGCACACCGGCCGGCGCGCCGCGTCCCAGCGCCGTGGCCAGGGCCGGCAGCGTCGTGGTAGAGCGTCTCATGGCGATGGCGCCACCCAGCGCGGTAGGCCCGTTGTGTGGCCGTGTGGCCGTTCAGCCGCGGCTCAGCGCCGTTGAGCCGAGAGCAATGATGGGCGGCTCTAAACAAGTGACAGCAAAGAGACAGCACAGTCAAACAACAACGTCGCGGACCATTGGTGAGCGAGGAGCAGGCGGCAGGGGGGCGTGGAAGTGGACGAAAAGAGGGAAAGCAGTCATAAACGCAAAAAATGGGCAGGGCACATGGCCTCCCAACGCTCGGTCTTTCGCGGCAATCCTGGCCGGCTGGCAGGTTGTGGGGGAGAGGATGCTATTCCCGTCACAGCCTAGCAATGAAGCGCTCGACCGGGCCGCTAGTGTGTCACGTGAAGCGGAGAGCGTCGGGGCGTCCGCCACGTCAGCGGCGCAAACCGCTCCAGAAAATGCAAACTTCCGTCTATCCGTACATGTTTCTCGCCTTCTATCAGCGTTGCTCCCGTCACGGGACGTTTTTCTCTTTTGCCACCCTGACGTTCACGTCTGGGGTGGTCCTCGCCGCCTTCCCCACACTGGTCCTTTGCGAGACCGCTTTTCTCCGCCTCTCCGTCTTTGCCTCTGCTTACATAAACGGAGGCAGCGAGAACGGGTAGCCGCCGTTCTTCATCCGGAAGACGCTCAGCAGAAAGCTGTACGTGAGGAAGAGGATGGCGATCCAGACGCCCGTGGCCACCTTTTGCGTCCGCGGGTCGACGATACGCGGGACCTTGATGGCGAGGGAGATGGTCGCAAAGGACAGCACGCCATCTGTCGGTTAGTTGTGCAAGAGAGCGCACAAAGCGCGACAAGGAGCAACACGTACACATGGCTGCCACAATCTGCGTCTCCATGCCCAGCTGGCTCTGGAAGCCGCCGGCAATGTAGCGCACGCCGCCGTGGCCGTCGCCCGCCACGTACGGCACCTTGCGGATGTGGTTGAACATGTGGCCGCTCGTAAACATAAGAATGGCAATCAGGCTGACGGCCGCCCAAATGTTGCGGTTCTGCAGCACGGGCACGACGTACGGCCACGCCACAAAGACGGCCGTCGCCGCGCCGAGCAGCAGCGTGATCGTCGTCGCCCAGGCAAACCAGTTGACCGGCCGCTTGACCGGCGGGTGCGGCCGGCCCGGCAGGTAGCGGGCCAGCCAGTGGTGGACAGCCTCCGCGGGACCCGGCCCCTGGCCAAAGTCGTACCGCTGCGGCTCCGGGTTGCTCGCCGCAAAGGGGCCAATGGTCGGCGGGAAATAAAAGAGGACGGGCGCCGTTTGGAGGCCGAGCTGCATCGTCAGCAGAGGAAAAGGAGAGAACGAGGACATTGGACATGGAACCCACCGCCACAAACGTGTCCCGGCCCTCGTTAAAGTCCAGCAGGCCAAAGACGAGACGGGACTCGCCGGCCTTGTCGCCGCGCGTCCAGCTGCGAGCCAGCAGATCAAACTCGGGCTGGAACTCGCGGCACAGCTGGCAGCCGTACCGTGCGTCCATAGCGGTCAGCAGTACGACGGCGCTGTAGTTGCGCTGCCCGGCAATGAGCTCGGCGTACGACGCATCCTGGAGCTTGACGGGCGTCGTGGACAGCTGTTTGGCGTGAAAGGTGGAAAAGGTGTCGGTCGGGGCGGCCTTCTTGGCGGCCAGCGCGCCGGCCGCCACAAGGGACGACGTGAGGAGCGAGAGCCAGCGCATCGTAGAGGCGAACGCGGGTGCAGGATGATCAGAGGGTGCGTCGAAGAACGGGTTGCCGTTGCGGTTGCGTCTGGGAGCTCCAACGAGAACCACGTAGGCCGTAAGGAGTTGGGCGGTTTGATTGGCCGACGCGCTCCACTCCACTGGGGTACGTGGCTGCTCCGAAACGCTGACTAAGTTGGACTCTGCACTAACCTCTTTAGGACTGTATGTAAACAACCCACAACAAAGCAAAGCCGCCGGTTTCCCCCTCTTGTGTTCTGCAGCCTATATCGTCCAGTCGAGTTGCGTGTGTTATAGGGACGAGCATCTGCTATTTTCCCGTCTTATCCGTCCGTGACCGTCCCTGCATTTTTTTTCTCCGGCCCCCTTGCAGTCGCTGTGGCGCTACGCGTCTGGACAGCGAATATGGACATCAACCAGGTAAAGGTTTTCCCCCAGGCTGGATGCCACACGCGAGTGACCGTTGTGCCGTATCGCTAACCGCCTGGCCAGAAAGCGGAACAGAGCCACGAGCTCGGCCTGCGGTATCTGCGGTCCCGACACAAGGAAGTCCTCGTGGCCAAGGACGAGGGAACGCGACGGCAAAAGGTGCAGGCCGTCCTGCTGCAGGAAGAGGCCGACCGGCTGCACGACCAGCTGCGCCAGCGCGACGGCCGCATCCAGACACTCACAGCCGACTGCGATGCGGCCCGGCACTCGCTCGCCCACTCGCGCCAGACGTGCCGCGAGCAGGAGGCCCAGCTGCGGGCCCATGTCCGCGAGCAGACGGCGCTGCGGACAGAGCTGCGCGCGCTCGGCGGCGTGACGCAGGACGCGACCAAGGTGCTGACGGAGAAGCTGGCTCTGTCGCGCGAACTGGCCGTGCTGAAGCCCGAGGTCGACCACCTGCGTGCCCAGCTGGCTCACCACACAGACGTCTTGACCGCGAAACTCGCGCTGGAGCGGCAGCTGAACACGGTCGAGGTCGAGCTGGACAATGCACGGCGGACAGCCCAGCGGACGGCCGAGCGGCAGGAGAGCCGCGACAGTGCGGCCGAGACCGCGCTGCGGCAGCAGGTGCAGGACCTCGAGACCACGCTGGCGGCCATGCGGCGGACGGCCGACGCACAGGCTAGCCAGCGGGCTGAGATGGAGCAGCAGATCCGCGGCCTCGAAGCGCAGCTCGAGCTGGCCCGACAGGCGACGCAGTCCAACAAGGCCACAGACACTCTCAAGCAAAAGGTTCAGGAGCTGTCCGTGGCCCTCGCCGACGCCCAGCATGCAAGCCAGCGCAGCCGCCAGGAGATGGAGACGGAACGCGCCGAGGCACGTGGTCTGATGGACGTGTACGAGCAGCGGGTCGTCGATCTCAAGGCCAAGCTGCGCGCGGTGCGCGAAGATCTAAAGGCCACGCGAGCCGAGCTAGCAACGGCCCGGGAGACGGCGAGCCGTGTGGCCGAGACGACCAAGACCAAGAAGGGGCCTGCGCCGGCACCAGCGCAACGCAAGCGGCGGGCAGACGAAACCGGCGGCCTGGAGTCGCTTCTCCAAACGCCTGGTCTGGAGACAAAGCGGCCGCTTAAGAAGCGGGGCTTTGACCGCACGATCATCACGGAGAAGTCGGCCTTTTCCATCACGCCGTTTCTGAACAAGACTGCGACCATGGAAGACGAGGTGGAGAAGAAGGAGGTTGTGCATCAAAAGGAGGTGATCGAGGAGGCCGACGAGGTCGAGGTACAGGACTCGATTCTCGGCACGACCGTGACGACATCGATTGCCCTGCCCGCAGACGATGCTTCGATGCCGCCGCCCAAGCGGCGTGGACGGCCGCCCAGGGACAACGCCGAGATGCTGGTGCAAAAGACAAATGTGCCAGTGGCTGTTCCCGTCAGCACGGGCGAGGCATCGATTGAGGAGGCTGCCGACGACCAGGAGAACCGGCCACCGGTCAAGATGGTCAAAATGGCCACGGTGGCCAAAGTGGCCAAAGTCAAGTCTGCCGCCGCCGAGCCAGAGCAAAAGAAAAAGAAGCGCAAGATCCTGGGCGTCAGCAACAGCACCCTCTTTGATGACGACGACGACGCGGGTGTCAAGCCGGCACGGCCGACGGCAGTACCGACGGCGGCGGCGACAGCGACGACCGCCTCGGCAGCAGCGGTCAAGCGCACCTCCAAGGCCCTGGGCGGTGTCGGCGGCAAGCGGACGATTTTGGGCGGTGTTCGGAATGCGTTTGGCACTGGAGGCTTCTCGCCGCTGAAGCGGGATCGTCGGGGCGTGAATGCGAGTTTCCTAGCATGAGCAGGCAAAGGAGAGGAGATCATGTGTCATTGTTGCATTCAGGGGAGTTTTGTTTTGGGTACTTTGGTTGGGTGTTGGGCTGCATTCTGTATGATAGGATAGTGTTGGGTTTGGCATATATTCCTGTTTATTTTTGTGACGAGTAGTGTCTTTGATTATGGCTGTCGTCCTTGGTGCAGCTTTTGCTGGGCCTCGAGTTGTTGCAGATGGAGACGATCTTTGAAGAACAGTAAACGTACACCTACAGGTACGCCTTCACCTGCTCCTCGCTCCACGCATAAAACGCATCGGCACCACCGCCGCCGCCCTCTGCCTGGGGCTTGGCATTCTCTGTGAGGTCTTTGCGGATGTCAAAGAAACGGCCCCAGGGACCGACTGCTGGTTAGCTAGATCTGCATCTGAATACAAGAAAGGAACTGTACGTACTCCACGCCCCCGTCTGGTCCATGGTCACTGCAGGTGACAATCCCGCAAAGAGCTCCGTGTAGGCGCCAAAGATGGGTGGGTAGAGAACCGGCCGAGCGACGAACAGGGTGAAGAGCGTCTTGGTCACGCCGCCGTCGAGCGTGCGGTAGAGGTCCGAGTCGAGGTTGCCCGGGTTGACGGCCACGCTGACGACGCCGTCGGCCCGCAAACGGTGAGCAAAAGCGGCGCTATACAGGTAGTCGCCGGCCTTGCTGCGGGCGTACTTGAAGATTTGAGTCTCGGTCGAGACCGCCGCCGCTGCTGTCGCTGCAGCAGCCGTCGGAGGCAGGCCGGCGACATCGACGCCGCCGCGGACCGTGTAGCCCTCGGCCGAGATGGACGACACCCAGACGATGCGGACAGAGCCTGGCGCCACGGACGGTCCCGTGGCCTGGCCGGCCGCCGTGGCCGTCAAGCGTGGCGTCAGCAGGCGCGTTAGCAGAAACGGGCCAAGACAGTTAACGCCCATTTCGCGCTCGTAGCCCTGGGCCGTCGTGCTCGCCTCCGGTCCAGGCATCAGCACACCAGCATTGTTGAAGAGCACGTCGAGCCGCGACTCGCGCGCCAAAAAGGCATCGACGGCCGGCCGGATAGTCCGCAGATCAGCCAGGTCCAGGCACATCAGCTCGAGGCGGCCGTGCGACTCCGGCAGAGCGGTGCGGATCTCGTCCATGACGCGGCGCGTCTTGTCCTCGGAGCGGCAAGCCAGGTAGACTGTGGCGTGGTGCTCGTAGAGCATGTGCGCCAGGCGGCGCCCGACGCCGGCGGTGGCGCCCGTGACGATCAAGACGCGGCCGGCGAGGTCGGGCAGGTCCATATCGGTAAAGGCGGGCCGCTCCGGGAAGAACTGGCGCAGTACCGACGGGCGGACGACCGCCGTGGCCGTGTCGTAGAGAAAGGCGAGCGACATGACCAAAAGCGATGTTGCTGGAGACTGAGAGTTTGGTCAGTGGGCCCACGGCTTGGATGCGCAGACCCCGCGAAAAAGGGTGGCATGTGACGATACAGACGACATTAACACGATGGCGATCCTGGGGAGAGAGATGACACAAATGAAGATGAAAGGACAAGTTGGACAAGTACGGAATAAAAAGTATAGATTTTGAAGTAGAATGGTTCTTCCTATTTTGGGAGTTTGCTTCGCGCCTGCCGTCAAAAACCAGCGTTGTCATATTTTATTTTACCATTAATATTATCTACTTACACTTTCTGTAAGATGCATATAAAATTATTAAAACACAGGACAAGATCTATTCAAAATTTATAAAATCGCAGGACAACAGCACCGTCTACAATACTGTTCTGACAATATAGCTTCTCGCCAAAAGGCCACCAATCAGCGCGCTGCATAACAGGACCCACTTATTCTGGGCCATTTTTTCTGCGTCTTGCGACGCGCTTGTGATTCACGACGACCTCTGTCAGCCTGCTTTTCCATGTCGCCGATCCCAGAGAGACTCGCCGGGTGGTTGGCCGTGAGGCTACAGCCGTCAGGCAGCCAGGGATTGGCCACCGACTGCTGTTGGCGCTGCCAGCGTCGTCTCTTTGCCTCGACCAGCGAGGCCAAGTCGGCCTCCAACTCGCGCTGGAAGGCCCGCCAAAAGAACGACCACTATACGCACGAAGCCAAGGCCAAGGGGCTCAAGAGCCGTGCCGCGTTCAAGCTGCTCGAGGTATGCACACAGACCGCACCTAGTGTGGCCGCTGCTAACAAGACATGTCTAGATGGACGCCAAGTACAAGCTCTTCCGGTCCGGCCAAATGGTCGTGGACCTCGGCTACGCCCCCGGTAGCTGGTCGCAGGTGGCCATGGAGCGTATCAAGCCAGAGGGGCGCGTGCTCGGCATCGACCTCATCCCAGCGCAGCCGCCACGCGGCGTGTCGACGATCCAGGGAAACTTTTTGTCGCCCACGGTGCGCACCTTGGTCAAGGAGTTTCTGATCTCGACCGCGGCCGAACGCCGGGCCGCCCGCATACAGGCTCGGCTGGACGAGCGGGCCAATGCCCAACAGGCCAAGCAGGCCAAGCAGGCTGCGGCTCAGCAATCCGAGCAGGCCGCGGTCGAGCAGGCTGGAGGAGCTATGGCTCAGCAGACCGAGCAAGCTGTGGCCCAACAGACCGAGCAGGCTGCGGCTCAGCAAATCGAGCAGACCCGCAAGGAAAAGGCTACCGACGTTGTGGCCGACAACCTCAGCTATCTCGAGATGGAACTGCAGCAGATGGCCATGGAGGAGGCGGCGGCAACAACCGACCATGCTGACACAGCCCAAGCTACGGTAGATGTACGGCTATCCATGTTCTTTTTCTTCCTGTCCTCTCCCTGTCTCCTTTTCCCGCTCTCCTAACAAGCCAGATCGTCTTGAGCGACATGTTAGCACCCACGCCCCAGACCTACGGCTTCCATGTGAAGACACTGAAACGATCCTATGACAGGCTGAAGAACACGAGCGGTGTGCCCTTTCACGACCATGCAGCAAGCATGGTGAGTGTCCATATTCTTTCTCTTATTGTCTTTGAATTTCTCTCACCACCAGGACCTCTGCAATGCTGCCCTCGAATTCGCGAGCGAAACGCTGCGGACCGGCGGCCATTTTGTCTGCAAGTTTTACCAGGGCCGCGAGGATAAAGCCCTCGAGATGCGGCTGCGCAATATGTTTGCAAAGGTCCACCGCGAAAAGCCACGGGCGTCGCGAAGTGTACGTTTTTGGCAGCCCAATGCGAGACGACTGCTGACCGCCTAGGAATCCAACGAGGTCTATTTGGTGGCTTTACGGCGGAAGAAGAACGTCACGTGGCAGGACCTGGTTGATAGTGAGGAGCCGGCGGAAGAGCAGCACCTTCAACGCTGATCATCTTTGTTCATTTGTTTGATTTGTAGTTGCGGTATAAAGCCCATTCACGCCAAACCATGCAACGCACAGCCTTTCGAGGAACGCAAAAACCCCTTTCCCCCGAGACCTCTTTCTTTTTCTTTTGTTTCGTCCTTTTCGTTTCACGTCCTTGTCCTCTTCTGGATGCGCTGTCGCGCCAGGACCGCTGGACCACGCGCGCGAAAATAGAGAACCCGACGCTCCATCTCCAACCAGAGAAGAAAAGAGACCAACTCCACACAACCACAGCAGCCTGCAGGTCGTGTCGTTGCTTAGACCTTGAAGCCGCGCGACCGTCTCCGACCACGGGCACGCTCGAACTTGCGGCCCTTGGATGCGACATGAGGCTTCTAGAGGGGGGTTAGAGCGAGGGAGGAGGGACAGGGTGCTGGAAACAGCGGCACGTACCTTGTGGCTGTGCGGGCCGAAACCAAAGTGCTTGAACGCCTCGCGGGCGTTCTTGGGGCCGCGCAGCAGCAGCGTGTTGGCACCCGTCGGCTTCTCGAGCGCAAGCTGGTCGAGCGTCAGGGCGCGGCCGCCGGCAGCGATAATGCGGGCACGGGCCGTGGCCGTGAAGCGGAGCGCAGCCACCTCGACCTTGGGGACCTTGAGCAGGCGGTTGTCGTCGGTGATGGTGCCGACGACGACAATCGTCTTCTTGGCGCTGTCGCCGTTGCGCGTGTTGGCCGCAATGCGCGAGATGGACACGGGCGGGCGGTTGATGCGGCTCATAAAGAGACGGCGCAGGATCACCTTGTTAAAGGACGAGTCGGTGCGGCCTGCGATGGATGTCAGGTGGTGTCGGGGGGATAAGGTCAGAGTCAGCGTCAGGGTCAGCACTCACGAGCCAGGAAGCGGTACAGCTTCACGAGCAGCTTCAGGTAGACGTTGTCGCTCTTGGGCGCCTTGCGGTGCGTCGACCGCACGTGCTTCTTGTTGAGATCGATACCTACACGAGAAGAAAAAGGCGAGTCCCCCGAGTCAGCCGTTTGGTCTCTTTGGTATGCTCAAGAAAACAATTTGTAAAAAATTGGAACAGATGGCGAGGGCCGGGCGAGAGAGAAGAAGAGCGTCACATGCTTGTCATCGCATGCCCTGTCACAGGCACACTACAAAAAAGACGGACCACTGCTCGTTCCCAGTCGTCCAAACACCTCGCCAAGGTTCGCAGAGAGAAAGCAGAGGACGGCGACAGACAGCGGCCAGACTGATAACGACTGGAAGTATATGCATCCTGCAGAGCCCCTTCTCCCTGTCTTTTCAGAGCAGCGAGTGCGATGGCCGCAATCCGCATTCCGTTCCCGTGGTCCTCTCGTGTGGTGTCCGCCATCCGTCCTCCACTTTCCCTCCACTCGCATACTCGGTAAAAGAGCCGAATCTTCCATTGCCCGGGAAGACGGTGCTGTATTCTTCTTCTCACATACCCATCTTGAAGATTTCCCCCGGAACCCAAACGTTGTTGTTGTCGAAAGAGTAATGGTTGGGAGAAGGAAAAAGCCAAAAGCGAAAAACAAGAGGGGATACAAAAAAAAGACAAAATTGAGACACTAACGTTTGGGCGGGTCAAAAATCTAAAAACCCGCCCAGCCAAAGTGAGCCCGCGAAAATTGTGGTGTGTAGGCGGTGAGCGCAGGCAATTAGGGCAATCTTAAGGGCACCGTGTGCATAATAGTTATGCACTATAAACTGCACTGTAATCTCTTTTACCGCCTCGAGCAAACGCCCGTTACGCTCTCTCTCACATTGAATTGCCTCTTTCCTGGTGTCCACAGCCGCTTCTACTCCTTGCGCAACTTCTCTATCATGGTCTCTAGTAGCTCCTGGGACGAAACTCCGTACAAAACTAACTCGCCCTGGAGAGGCCGCAGCTTCTCCTCGAGGCTGAGCTGCTCTATCTCATGCCACTGCCCCTTCTCGGCCAGCTCGGTGGCCCGTGTTCCCAGCAACGGGCGACTCTCGAGTATCGGCTCGACCACGCTTCTGGCAGCGACCGCGCACATGTCCTGCAGCGCCGGATAGAGCTTCTTGGCGGCCTCGAGGAGAGCGGGCAAGCGTAGTCCCCGCGTGGTCAGCCCGATGGAATCCTGCGGCATGAGCAGGCTGTCCATTCGGTTCACGACCTGGACCTTGTGGGAGAGGACGATCAGCTGTCGCGAGGCGCTTGGCGCTCTTTCGTGCTGGATAATGCTCGCCCACTGTTGTACAAAGTCGGCAATGTCCGTTGCGTCTTTTTGGCGGAGACGGTCGGCGAAGCGGCCGGCTTGTTGGACCTCAAAGACGTCTGGCCGATGCTGGCTCTCGCGCAAGAGCTGGACCAACTTGCCCTGGCTTGTGCCGTAAAAGAACCGTTGCAAGACACTGGCAGAAGAGCGAGACTTGCTCGGCAGGTATCTGGCTGCTCATGCCGTACTCCTTGTTCTTTTCCAGTATACTCGGTACGGCTTCGTCGACGCGCCACAGCGGGAGGCCAAGCAGGCCCGCAGCGTCCTTTACTGCCCGAATGCGTTGCGCGGATGGATGTAGTTGGTGTGTTGGAGGGAGGGCGTTTCCGACGACGACTGGTGGAAGCGCGGAGCGCATTCCATTTATTGCTGTCGTAGCTGTCGTTCTCGCTCTCGTCCTTGTCCACTTCCAGAGGAGTCGGCTTTGGGAAGAACTGATTGCCTCGGTACGCGCAGCAACTTCCGCCGGTAGTGACTCGGCTACATGGTCCTCCACAGCCTCGACACGGGCAGAACTTTCCACCAACAGGGACTCCTGCGCTGGGTGGTCCTGGACTGCTTCCACATGCGTAGGAGCTGTCGCTGACAGCTTCCGAGCTGGCTGGTCTTCACTGCTGCGTCCGTCTCGATCGACCAGGTGCTGTCAGAACGGGTAGCGTGATCGCGACCTGCTTATTCTCCTGGGCACGGCGCACAAACGCACTTATTGACGGCAAGAGTCATTGGTTGGTGTGCCATGGCGAAGAAGAAGTTGACGGTAGGAAAGGGAAAGGAGACAGACAGCGAACTAATAGTCAATAAAACAGCGCACTGAAAATCAAATAAAAACGCACCGAAAGTCCATAACCTGGCGTATCGAAAGTCAATAGGAGTTGTCCCATACCCATCCAATCGGAATGGCGACTGGCAGAGAACATGAATCTTTCGCCGGTCTATGCATCTGCTTCAAATGATGTGGTTCATCTCTGTCTGATAGCCGGGTTGCCTGCCGACTGTTCCTCCCTAGGTCTCCTTCCGGATAATGAAATAAAGGCTGCGAATAAACCAATGCTACCCAAATGCACGGACCTCTCTGTTGCCGTTGTAAATGCCTTTTCCCCGTCCTGTACAAGTACCAGAGCCACATCACTCCTAGGATGCGACCTCGTCGTCCTGATCTGGCCGTAAACCGACCATGAAGTCGCGCGTCACTTCAAAACTGAGCCAGTTGGACGCCATGCTCGGCGCAACCTTGAGCAGATTCGGAACGACGCCCTTGTAGAGACCCCGTATGCCCTCCTGCACCACGATGACACGGATCGCATCCGCTATCGACTTATACTGATAGCCCATGCCGGACATGGTGTTGATTTGAAACCGACGGCGCAGGACGTCACTTGGCGTGCGCGGTTAGCTTACTGGCGTCGCGAGCGGCGGGAAAAGGACTCACAAGGGGTATGTACACGTCTGTGCAACGGCACCAGAGACAGCTCCAGCTAGCAACTTCCGCATAGCAGAGGGGTTCTTCTCGCCGTCCTTGGTCAGATACTTGCGCACACCCTCGTACACCATAAAGTTGAGGCCAACCTGGCGGTTAGTGACTGTAGCACCACGGGACAACGAGAAACGCCCAGACATACATAGGGGGCCACACCGGCAATGGTCGGCACCATGCCCCGGTAGAGGGCCAAGAAGCCGCCTTCATTGCGGTACATGGTGATCAGCGTTTCCCACATGCCCGGCAACTTCTCCGGCCGTTTGCCTAGGTCGGCAAAAGAGGCAGACTGGATCGACAGCCGCGTGCGCACAATGTCGAGCGGGTAGGTGCAGACGACCGAGGTGACACCGGCGACGCCGCCGCAGAGCAGGCGCGAAAAAGAAGACAGTTCGGCGCCGGGAGACGATTCAAAAAACTGTTGTGGCACAGTGGATTAGCGCTTGCAAGCAGGTCAGAGCCCGGCACCAGAGAGGCACTCACCTGCTTGTAGATGTTGTAGCTGCCAAACTGCACGGCCGAGTACGGCACGATGCGGATGCAGTTGGTGCCATTGCCGCGCATGAACCCGCGCCAGCCCTCCTCCACCCACATCTTTTTCAATGCCTTGCCCACAGACAGCTTGTACTCGGTCCGCCCGGCGCTCTGGACCTGCAGCAGGATCTTGAGGCGCTCCAGCGGCGAGACGACGGTGCGCGAAACAGCACCCGCCACGCCGCCGCCGCAGAAGGCGGCTACCACCGGATCAGACAGGCCGTTGAGGAGCCAGATCGCCGTGGGTGATCGGGGCTGCGAAGGCGGCTTCAGGATCTGTTCTGGTAGCTGGACAGAGCGGCCTTTGTTAGCAAAGAGCTCGGGTCGGCGAATGCGGCAAAAAGGTGGTGATCAACGCCGCCAAAGAGACTGGGCGCGCGGACAGCGACTCACAGAAGCCATTGTGGGTTTGGAAACGACCAATTGAACGACCTGGTTGGAGAGACGCTCGCTGCAGGCGCTCGGGAGACCTGGGGCGTCTTGGGCGTGGTGCGGCAGGCTGTTGCGGGTAAGAGGAGAGGTGCCGGTTCAATTAGAAAAGAAAAAGAAGGCTAATCCAAAATGGGCGACGATGCGGAGGAGATGTTTCGGCTGAGGATTCTCGAATGAATGCGAGGGTGAGAGTATCTTAGTCAGGGTGTTTACCGATGTGATAAATGGCTGTACAGGTCTTCTTGTCGTGTCGTGAGTCGTGAGTAACAGTATCGCAGAGGAGTCCTGAGTCGCGGACAGGGCTGAGGCGCAAGGAGGCAATGCCAGGCAGGGCGCAAAATCACGCGTGGCGTGGCCGCAATGAAGAGAGTGGCATTGGGGTGGCCAGGCGGGAAAGAAGTGCACGCTGAGCAGCCAGAGAGTCGAGGAGTCGAAGGTCTAGGTCGAGGAGCCGAGAAGAGAGCTGCTGTCGCTGTCGACTTGCCGCTCGGCTTCGCCGTGGACACGGGCCGGGACGCGGGTGTTTGTCGGCTATGGTTGTATAGGTGTGAGGCGTTCGCCGCGGTTTGGGCTCGAGAAGAAGAGGTAGAAGAGCAACGAGGCAAATAGATCGAGAAGCCAAGAAGCAGGGAGGCGAGCGAATGCCCAAATTCAACGTCCAAAAAATATCGTCGAGAAGGAGGACGCAAAAGTGAAGGAAAAGGTACCAAGGTACAAGAAAGATCGTATCTTACAACGTAACTTTCCCGTAAAGAAAGTAACCACCCATTTTCAATTAGATCATTGCTCAAAATAGGCAGCTTAGTCATGAATACTGGACCCATGGATTTTCGATACATTCAAGTCTTACAGTAGTACCTGTCTTTACCATATAAAAGCTAGTACCCAGAAGTATCTTTAAGCTTTCTCCATTTTACTAATAAAATTCCCCACTTATGTTGGCAACCGGTCGTGATTTACGGGCTATTTAATGGAGCCACGTATTGGCTCTTTCCCGAGGTCGTGGTCGAGGAACCGGATCGACCTTCCCCTTTTCGCTCTTTTGCCAACCAGATAGCAGAGCGTTATGGCCGCGAGGCTGATAGGCGCCCTAACAGTGCGTGCCGGTCGATAGGATGGACCTGTGGCCCCGTGACGCAGCTGGGACGGCGTGAGGGGGGACCTTGGGACGAGGAGCAGCGGCCATATCGCATGCCGGCCATGTTGCACTGCTTCCTTCTCCGCACTGTCGCCTGTCATGCCATAGCCGAATCCCGCCGACTTCCTCCGCCGAATGACGATTGATCACAGCGGCAGATGCGCCCGTCTTCCGTCTGCTTATTGACATCACAAACGCTCACGTGCTCACTTTACGTAGTATATATTTTCCGGTGTGGTAATACGCAACGACCGTGATAGGAAATGACAACCAAATGACAGAAAGAAAAAGACAGAGCTGAAGTTACATTACTTTTATTGGCAACCCGGCCGATGGCCGCCGTGCGCAGTCCGCCGATCCGATCCGATCCGATTTCCGTACGCGAGACAAACCGCCGCAATGCTCGGTTTCCTCCGCGAGCCCGCGGTCGTAGGGATCCGGCCGGCCGTTGAGGAAGGGAGGTTCGGAGGCTTGCGGTAGGACGCCGATCGACCCGGTCACTATAAAGAAACAAAACAAGACAAGTAAAACGCCACGAGAGGAAACAGCCCTGTCGGGATGCAGCCTTGTCTGGCTCGCCAACCTTTTTGTGGACGCGGGAGGAAAACAGCACAAGCAGGCGTGACGGAAGAGCTTAACCTTGCAATGAGACCGGGGCCGCTGGGCCTACTGCTCATGAGATGGGTAGGCGGCACGCACTGTTTGTTGTTGTTGTCGTCGTCGTCGAGAGACCCTTTATTCGGCAATGTCCAGGTCGTCGTGGGTCGCCGGCGGCGGGGGGCTGTCGACCGGGTCGGCCTTGTGGTCGTCGCCGTTGGTGGCGCTCTCGCGGCGGTCGTCACGGTCGTCGTCACGGTCGTCGCGGTCGTCACGGTCATCGCGGTCGTCGCGGTCGTCGCGGTCATCACGATCGTCCTTGGCATCCCGATCGCGGTCGCTGGACATGTTAGTGCGTGGTCCAAAGGAATGGGGAGGCACAGAAAACAGAAGCAACATACCGGGTATCGGGGCTGCGGGAGCGGTCGCGGTCACGGCGGGAGTCACGGTCGTAGTCGCGGTCGCGCCGGTCATCTTTGCGCGGTGAGACATCACGACGACGGGGCGAGGGAGAGCGGCCGCCGCGGCGGGGAGAGCGGCGGCGGTCGCGATCGCGGCCCGAGTCGAAGCGCCAAGAGGCCGAGGGGGGAGTGCGAGCCCACTGTCGCGGTTAGAACATGCAGACAAAGACCTCCTCCAAGAAGGCATACCTCAATCTTCAGAATGTCGTCGCGGCCGATACGCTTGTTATGCATATCATGGTAGGCCTCGTCGGCGTCGCGGCGGTCCTCGTACTCGACGAAGGCGAAGCTAAAGGCGTCAGCGGCCGTATCGTCCAGGGCACGAGGGCAGTACTCACAGACGGCTGCTGGCCGACCGGGGAGCCGGAATGTCACAGCGGACAAGACGGCCATAGCTAGTGTTGTCAGTATAGGAAGCTGAGGCCAGTAGTGAATGCCACGAGGCGACAGAAGATGCAAAACGCTCCCCCTTTATAAACAACATCAAACACAAAACACAAAAACAAAAACAGCGCATTTTATAGGTCTGTTGTGAGATGGAGCCAGACCTGCCTCACCAGAAGCCACAAAATGGGACTTCGGCCACAGCGTGAGGACGGAACGTTGGATAGCGAGGCGTCGGCCGGTGACAGGAAGCGTCGAAGATCGGGATCGGGTTGGGGGGGAGTTGGGGCACGAATGGGGAGGACGGAGGACGGGTGGAGGACGGAGGGCGGAGACGATAGCGATGACGACGATAGCGATGACGATGGAAGAGACGGCGCGTATCGTGGGCCGAACGGGAGGGATCGTGTTCGTTCGCGATGGGGAGAGGGCAAAAGGGTGGAAAACGATGACGATGCAGGGCGTCTCGGGCTTGTGGTTTGCTTTCAGGATCCGTCGATTGCGGAGACGTACCGTTCGAACTCGTAGGCAAGGTCGCGGGCACGGGTGCCGTGGCTGAAGCCCGTGACGTAGAGCGTCGTACCGCCGCGCGACATGATGTTGATGTTGGCGCTGAAAAAAGGGAAAGAGATGGTAATGGAGAGACAAAAAAAGGCGTTCGTTTCAGAACGAAAGACGACAAATGCAAGTACCGGTCGCAGCGGTAGAGAGCGAGAGCAGAGCGGGGGGATGGGGCCGGGGCAGAGATGCGACCGGACGTGGATGCGGGTAGAAGGCGGGATGCGGACGAGCAGGAGGAGGAGGAGGAAGGACGAAGCGAAAAAATAGACAATGAAAGATGATGCGACAAAGAGAGGAGGCACGGTGGCTGTTTGGAGCTCTGGCGCTAGCCACAATAGGTTGGTCACGTGGGCATTCTTCTAGAGCCCAACCAGATGCAGTCGCTACTCGTAATGTACAGGATCCCAGACGCCCAGATACAATACTCCGTGCCTGAATTTCTCCGCTCTACAGAATCAGATACAGGCTGCACAGGCCGCTGGGGCCCATAAACAGGCCGAGCCAGAACATGACGTTCCCAAGGGTCTGGCGGTTGCGCATAAATTTGGTGCGGCTCAGGCGGACGAGCTGTGCGGTTAGAGGGGAACGAGAAAAGGAGGGGAGGATGAGCAACGTACCGGCAACTGGCACATTTGCAGAAACAGCAGGTAGCCGCGCAGCTTTTTGAAGATGCACCACATGACTAGCTCGTGGACGCAGGCGGAGAGGAAAAAGGTGATGAGAGTGGCCGTGTGTTTGTTGACCTTCATGGCGGAGATGGAGCTGTGGTAGACATGGCGGAGCAGGAAGAGGTGGACCGGCCGGTTCCAGTCGCGGGCAAACTCGTCCCAGGTGACCGAGTTCCACCAGGCCGAGTAGAAGCTACGGTCGGCAAAGTGGGTGAGTTCGGCGAGGAAGTTGAGGATCGTTTCCCAGATGAGGTACCAGGCGAGCTGGACGTTAGTGGAAAAGGAGAGGAGAGGGAAAGACGACGAGAGAAAGCACCCACCAAATACTCCATCATAAACGGCAGCATCAGCTCCGTCAACATCCACGGAAACGCCCGGAACCGCTCCGCCAACGGAATGCCGGCCTCCTTCATCGCCATGGTCCGCACGACCACCGGGTAGATAAACGCCTGCGAGATGCTGATCATGACAAACAAGATACCGAAACACGCCACCAGCTTCTCGGCCGCGTACCGCCAGCTGATCGACTCGGACCGCGGGTAGTCCAGCTCGTACACCAGCGTCGGCAGCACAATGTACTCGTAGTGGTTCGCCAGCGTCAGGTTGTGCGGGTAGGCCCGATCGGGACGCGTCGCCTTGCCGCGCAGCTCGTCCGTCAGACTGTCAATCTCCCACCGCAGCACGCGTCTAAAGACGCGCAGCTGGTCGTCGTCGAGCGGCCGGCCGGTCTGCAACGCGGCCACGACGCGGTCCACGGCAGCCGGGGACGTCGGCGAAGAAACGGGAGAGGCGGCATCCGGACCGGCTTTGTCGGCGTCCTCCGGGCCGGCTTTTTCGCCAGCTTCCGTCCCGGCTCCGGCCTCGCCCCCTCCCTCGCTCTCCACCTCCTCTAGCTGCACCCGCAGCGCCGCACGTCGCTTGTACACCGTCGACAGATAGCCATTGTAAAAGGCAAACGAATGCTGCTTCATCAACATCACCAGCCCGTGCAGCACGAAAAAAACGGTATGCGACCACGGCCAGTCGCGCAGCTGCGTCCACCCGATGAAGCCCGCTACAAAGAGCGCCTGCCACGCATTCTGCAGCATCCAGCCGGCGCCGTCCCAGTCGATCCAGCCAGCTGCGACGGCGCGCTGCAGCAGCCAGCTGACGCCCGTGAGCGCGCACAGCACGCCGTCCGAGGCCAACATCACGACGACGTCACGGTGGAACATAATATCCATTATCTCGTTGGTCCCAAGCGGGCTGCCCGTCTTGCGCCAGTTCTCGGCCGCAATCTTGACGATAAACAAGAAGACGGAGATCCAAAAGAGGGTGAAGAAGCCGTGGAACGGGCTGTTGGCGGCCGCCTCGTTTTGCCGATCAAAGGCCGAAAACTTGCGCGTAAAGACAAAATCGCGGAACTTGTCGCCACGCCGATGCCGGCGCTGCCGCGCCGGCGTCTTGGGGCCGCCCACCGCCGCCGCCTCATCCGTCCCGGCGCCGGCGCCGGCTTCCGTCTTGCCGACCGTCTCCTCAAAGTCCTCGCGCATCTGCTGCAGGTCCTCGCGCAGCATCTCGGCCAGCTTCGGGTCGTCAATGGACACCACATAGCTGCGGCCACCGCCCTTGTTGGGCACGGCCTTGCTGCCGACGACGCCGCCCACCGTCGCCACCCGCGCCTCAACCACGCCGCTCTGTTTGAGCCGCAGGTCCACGCCGCTATCGCCACCGTCGCCGCTGCCGATCCCGGCACTCTCGAGGCCGCCGCTGCCGCGCTGCGATCCCGTCGAGTCCGTCGCGTCCGACATATGGATCGCCGTCGTTGCCGTCGATAGCCGGTTGGCAGCGGCGCTAGCGGCGGCGGTCGCAGTGGCTGCCGCACCCTCGGTCCCGTCCTGTTCCTCAAAGATCACCGTGGCCGACAGCTTGCGGTCGCCGCGCTTCTGCCGCAATACGGGCGGCGGGACCGTTGTACCGCTGCGGGAAACGACTGACGCGTCGGGTGCGAGCAGGACCGTCTGGGCGGCCTTGCTGGGTATGGTGTGTGCCGTCTTGGTCGTCTTGGTCTTGCCGGCCGCCTTGGGCTCCTCGTCCAGTAAGACCTCGTGCCGCAGGTGCGTCGGCCGCCGCTGACGCATCACCATAGCTTCGGCAGGTGGTGAAGCTAGCTCATCATAGTCCTCTTCGCTGGGGCTGTCGGATGCCGCCACGGACACATTGGAGCTGGTGTCGCCGCCGCCGCCACTGCTATTGCCGCCGCTCGCCGCGGCTGCTGCCCGGAGCGCCTCGCCCAAAGCGCTGGGGCGTTTGGGCTCGGCCATGTTGGAGATGCAAAGTAGACAAAAAAGGAGATGGAACAAGAAACAAAGAAATTGGATGCTGACCCCGCTGCGGCGTCCAGATCCGGAGCAACACTGTCTTATAGTACTGTCGCGGCGAGAAGGCTGCGGCTTCTTCGGGCGGCTTTGCTCAGCGCACGCTCGGCCAATCCAACGTCCCGACGGCTCCTTCCAGTGGCGGCGCCAGTGGCGGCGCGAAAAAAGCCGGCCAGGGCTCGTCACGGCTTATCGGAGCAAAGGGCTGCACTCTCCTGGAGGGGGACTGCTTCTGCTGATGCTGACGTCGTCCGCTTGCATCGGCGATTCCCCCGCGGTTGCTTCTGCCCTTTTGGTCGCGTGCTATCCCCAGCGGATTCGCCTGCCGACGCTGCCGAGCCGATGCTGCACCGTTCGTTCACGTTTGCCCGCGGTTGCCTCGGCCACTGCGGAGCCCTGGGCGAGAAATATGCTTATACTGAGTGGACGCCGGTGCTGATTTGCCGCCTCGCCGTTTTTCTGCTTCTCGGAGGTTCCGCAGCTTGCAAGAGTTCGTACTGGTCCGTTCGTATAAGCTGGTTTGTCAGGAAGTCCGGACCGCGGCGGCCTTTGGCTAAACCCGAAAGCCGCTACAACGACGTCATGGCACTGCGTTTTAGGCGCTCTAGACCGCAGTGAAACAGCTCAACGGTTTTGAGGCAGGAGCTGTTGCGGATCGAAGCTGTCGGAGTGGAATCGAACGAGTCCAAAAAAAATAATTGCCATGCGGCACATAATCACATCGACACGCAAACGCGCAAGCGCGCAAACGACACTTGAGACTTTTCCTTGCTCCTCACGCGTTCCCCCTTTCTATCCAGATCGCCGCTACCCCTTATGCCGCTACCATTTTCTCGTGCGTGGCCATCAGCGACCCGATAAAAGTCGTCACCAGCCGCGACCGCACCTGGCAAATGTCCTCGGGCACCAGCCAGATCGTCGCCCCCAGCTTGCGCGCAATGCTGATGCTCAGCTTCGCGTTCAGGTACGCCTCCTCGTCGCTGCGGCCCGGCGTCACCAGGTCGTAGTCCACATAGCTGCTCTTGATGCCGTTCAGCACGTCCAGCAAGAACACGCCCGTGCCAATCGACGGGTCCTTGAACGACCGGATCGCCGACGTCCGCCCGCCCTTGCGCGACATCTCGTTGGCCCACCGCACCATCTCCGGGTCCGTGATCTCCCGCTTGCCCAGCCGCTGCGCCAGCGCCGACAGTGTCACCGTAATGTCCCGCCGCATCAGCTGCCACACCAGCCCCAGCGTCAGCGTCTTTTGCCCGTCCGTAATGTCCGCGCCCTGGATGCCCACGAGCGAGAAGCCCAGCTGCTTGCCCAGCTCAATCGTGTAGTTGGTGTTCTCCACCGCCTTGAACCGCATCACCTCGCCGCCGTGTGCCGGCCGCTTGTTGACGTGCCGCCAGTTGACCGAGCCCTTGACCACCTTGTCGTACGCCTGCAGCAGGATCGTGCCGTCCCGCAGATCGTCAAAGAATGACTGTACCGACGGCTGCACATCCAGGCTGTTGAGCCACAGCGTAAACACCCGCGCCTCCCGCTCGCCTTCGGCGTCAAAGTCGTCCACCACCGCCTTCTCCTCCTCCGTGATCGGGTCCAGGCACGGGTGGTTGTTAAACAGGTTCGCTACAAACGCAAGGTTGAGCTTCGGGTTGCCCGCCACTAGCGACTTGGGCGTCAGGAACTTGCGGCACTCGAGCTTGTCGGCGTTCTGCAGCACCTCCTCGGCCCGCTGCAACAGGTCGTGCGTCTGCAGCGGCGCACGCGTGATGCCGTACTCCTGGCCGATCTGAGACAGCAGAACGGTGTAGTTGGTGCCGTCCTTGACATCCGACGAGAAGTTTTTGACCCTGCCGGTTAGCAGTGCATTCAAATAGACAATGGAAAAATATAAACCTACCGTTGCGGCCAGTTGGCCGCCTTGAGGTGGTAGTTGAACCATCGCAGCAAAATCTGCTCGGGCGGCAGACGCAGAAACTGCTCCAGCGTCTCGTCCTCTTCCAGCAGCCGGTACAGCTCCGGGTGCAGCTTGATGTCGATCTTGCCCAGCAGACCGCGCCGGATAATCTGCCAGATCAGGCCGAGGATCAGGTGCTCGCGCACCTCCATGATGTCGCCGCTGCCAATGTTGACGACCGAGCAGCCAATGCCCTTGGCCGACTCAATCACAATGTTGTTGTTCTCCGTCATCTGGAAGGCGTTGAGAGTCTTGGTCTTGCGGCCGGGCACGTTGAGCACACGCTCGTCAATCGTGTCCGGCACGCTGTCGTTGATCAGCTTGGCCAGCACCAGACCGTCCTTGCACTCGTCAAACATCTCAAACGTGTGGATCGCAAAGGGCAGGCGGTTGCCAACATCGGCGTCGCCAGCGAGCACCGCATTGATATGGCGCGTAAACTCGGTCCGCTCGTCCTCGTTGATCGTATGCGTCGTGTTGGAATTGGAGCCCTGTACCTGGATGCGGCCGCCAACGCTGCCCTTGGAGGCATGGCCGCCCGTCCGCTGCGACACGATGCCCGTGCCCTGCGGCGTGACCAGCCCAGGCGTCGCCGAGGCGCCGCCCGAGAGGCGCTTCTGCGCCGACGACGACTGGCGCAGGTTTGCGATAAGCTGGCCGTCAGCACCAGTTCCGACACACAAAGGCCTAGAGACCTGCTCACCCCAATATAGTCCTCCAGCTCTACCCGTCTGGACGAGTCTAGATCAACCTCCTTCAGTGCCTGGCGCACCACATCGTACGGCTGGCGCTCTGCCTGCTGCGTCCCCTTGATGGCGGTCGCCTCGTCAATATAGCCCTTGTCATCGACATCGAGCTTGCGAAACGCGGCGCTCAGATCAAAGAGCTCATTCTGCTGAAATTGAGGAAATTTCCTGCTCAGGAACGCCGCAGAGGACACCTGTCAGCTGACGAACCCATGAGAGGAGGGGAAAAGACGCAAAGGAAAACGCACCTCTGGATCTTGAGGACATTCATGGTTGTGGATGGCTAGGCACGGCCGGCCTGCAGAGACGGAAAGGAGGCTGATATAAAGGCGATAGGGGAGATGAAGGAGAGTAGGTTCCAGAAGACCAGAAGCCAGCAGGAGACCAAGACCAGAAGCAAAAAGCCGCGGACTCCGTAACAGGCCAAGGCAAGCGGAAGCTCACTAGCCCGGCAGGCACGATCCGGTCGAGTGCTGCAGCGGCGGACTTGCGGTTGCGGGTTGCAGACGGAAAAAGCGCCGTGTCGCGACGAGACGAAGAGAGAAAACCTGCACAGAGGAAATGTATGCGACAGGTCAGAGGAAGGAGAAATCGAGCTGGGCGCAAAGTGACGCGGGAATCACTCGTTAAAAGCAACGTGGCGGGGGTGGGGAGGTAAGAGCGACCGACATTATAGGGGACCCCTCTGATGTAATGGGCGGCCTGGCGAGGCCGAAACCGAAATCGACCTCTATAGGATACGGCTATACGAAGCCGCTAGCTGCACGCTCCAGCCACAGCGACTTGCGCGTTGCTGCAGGCAGCCTGCACATTAAAGCGGGGCTGCCAGAGCCCAAAACAGCAGAGTAAATTTTTTCTGGCTCCCGAATGCTATCCTGTTGACACCAACAAGCTCCAGGCTTCTATATCTGCATTCGCACTCTGCCTCGCGCTACGACGTGCGTGGGAACAGGAAAGCCTATACGGCTGCCTGACACAAGACGTGTGCCAAGCACAAGAACACGGAATTTCATTCGTCTAGGCAGCCGAGCACGGTAAGTCGAGAGCTCTTCTCTTTCTCCTTCCACGCCATCTTCTTTGTGTCTGGCTGCCACTGCCTCGATGGAGCATAGACACACTCGGGTGGCGAAGAGCAACTTGACTGGACTGGATCTTTGTGTTCTCGGAAGCGACCTCGACGGCTCGTTGAGACATCTGGGAAAGACGACATGCAATGAAAAAAGAATAAATAAATAAAAAGGATTTTTCCCTTTGCACAGGCACCGACTTTCTGACGCGGGCCGCACAAGACAATGACTACCTGCACTACCTGCCAAGAGCCCCTGAGTCTCGTCGTCGACGAGGAGAATACACTCGTCCCGGACGACCTCCTGCTGCCCTGCGGCTGCCACTTTCACTGGCAAGTGCCTCTGTCCCGCCACGGCCGTGCGTCGTCCGCGTTCTGACTCTCGGCGGGTTGTGTGTTCGTAGGCAATGTCTTTTGGATGAAGCAGACGTGGTGGCCAGCGCCATCGCCTGTCCATCCTGTCATGCCTATCTCTCGGCCACGCCTCTGGCCACTCCGTCGTCCTCGTCGGTGGCCGCTGGCCCGCCTGCCGGTCTTCAGATCCTCACACGCTACCTTAACGAAGGCGGTCTGCAGGAGAACTATGATATTTACCCCGACGTGGCCGAGGAGGCGTACCTCATTGCCCACCCTGAGGCTCGGCAGGCACGGGCGTTTCTGACCATGTGCGCGACTGGCGACGTGTTGGCTCTGGTGAGTCTGCTCGACGACGGGTCCGACGAGGAAGAAATGGACAAGGATGAGCGCGACGTGCCCCGGCTCCCGCCCGACCAGCTGCTGCGATACCAGGATCCATTGGACGGGCTGCAGAGCGCGCTGCACGTGGCGGTCGAGAACGAGCAGGAAGAGGTGGTGTACATGTTGCTGTACCTGGCGTCGCGGCTGCCGCTCGGCGCCTTTCCCGCAGACCTGCTGCAGTCAGCCCAGCAGATTGGCCTGGCGCGGCCGGCGTCTGTGGCCACGCTCGTCGACATCCGCTCGCTGCAGGATCAGCGCGGCGACACAGCTGAGGCGTATGCGGTGAGAAAGGGCGGCCAGTGGGCGGCCATCGCTGCGTCGGGCCTGCTGCGGGCGTGAAAGATCAAATAGAACAAGAACAAGAACAGCAGAGAGCAATTCAAAAAGTGGAATTCTATCCGTGTCCCAAAACCTAATCATATCGATCCAGAACCCCTAAACCATGACCCGTCAGCACGCGATAACCCACCCACGCTTGTCCCCTGCGTCCCAGCTCCGTTGCGCCCCTGCAGCCCGTGTACTGCGCCAATCCAAAGTCCTTCCCTTGCCTGTGCCACAAAAACGCCTGCCGTCCATCACCCCCGCCTGTCTTTTCCACGTTTCCCTCTCCCTCGTTTCCCACGCTGTTGTCGCGGCGTGTGCTCGGCGTGCTCGCCTTGTTCACCTGGTTCGCCTTGTTCGCCCGGTTCGCCCTGTTCGCCCAATTCCGTGTCTTCTTCTGGCGCCGCTGGCTCCGTCGGTGTGGCCTGCGCTGCCTGGGCTGCCGCTCGCGCCCCCCCGCGCCCGCGCGCCGATCGTCGCCTGCGCACCAGCTTCTGCCCTTTCGCTGCTGTCGGCCGTTCCTTCTAGGCCCTGCCGGTCAGCGGCACGGGGACGGGCCGTGCCTGCGGCGGTGCGGCCGGGCTGCTCTGGTGGCGCATTGACTGGGGCGACGACGACGACGCACCGCCCATGGACAGGCCCATGCCCATACCCATGCCCATCGGAATAGGCGGCGGCACGGGCGTGACCAACGGCGGCCCCGTGGCCGTGGGCGGCAGCATCGACGAGCCGGGCCCGGCGCCGGCGCCAGTGCTGGAACCGGTCCCGCCCATCATCGTGTCGGGCTCGCCAATGGCGTCCTCGCTATTGAGCAGACCAGGGTGGCCCTCGGGCAGTTTCTGGTGGCCGTAGCCGACGACGCGGAAAATGTTGGTGCGGCCGCCATTCGTGGCCATGTTGAGCTGCTCGTGCAGGCGCGCCAGCTGGTACTGCCGCCGAATCGGCGCCAAGGCCGGCTGCGGCACCACGGGCTGCGGCCGCCACCGCGACAGGGCCGCCATGACGGCTCTGGCCTCTTCTTCCGAGTTCACGGCCCCGTTGTTGGCGTCGTCGTCGTCCTCCACCGGCGCCGTCGCGTCAATGGCTGCCTCTGGGCCTGGTTAGCATTTCGTGGAGCCAAAAAAACAACAAAAAAACAGGGAGGACACGCGGCCACGCACTCTGCTGCTTCGCCTGGTTCTTCTTTTGGTACGCCGCCAGTAACATGTCGTACGGCAGCGACCGCCCTGGCACGCCGCGCTTGGCGCCCATGCTATGGCTCTTGCACGTCAGCGACCGCGCGCACGGCTGTCCGTTGGGCAGAATAACGCCGCACTGCCGCTCCACGTCCACCGGCCCCTTGGGTTTGGTCGTCTTGGTCTTGGCATCCTCCTTCTTCTTCTTCTTGGGCGCCGCCTTGTCCAGCTCGCCGTCGGCCTTGCGCTTCTTGTTGCCGCCCGCGGCGACACTGCCGCTCACGGCCTCTTTTTTGCTGGAGCTCGCAGTGGCCACCGCAGCGGCCGCCGCAGTGGCCGCAGCTGCAGCCGCGGCCGCGGCCTTTTTGCCGAGGGGCTTGCCGGCGCCCTTCTTTTCGGCGCCATCGTCCTCGCTCTCGCTGTCGTCGTCCTTGCCGCCGCCGGCGCCCTGCTCGGCCCGTCGTGCGGCCTCCTCCTCCTCGCGCGCCTGCTGCTCGCGTGCTCGATCCCGCGCCTCCTTGGCCTCCTTTTTGCGCTGCGCCTTTTCCTTTTTCAGCTTGAGACAGGCTGCAATGTGCTGCTTGGCCGCCATGCTCAGCACGCTCTTCTTGCAGTGCTTGCAGATTTGCAGGTCTGGCGCGTCCTCGAGCGGCCGGCCCGTAGCAAAAGTCTCGCGCGCCGTCTCGTCCAGCTGGTTGACCACTGGGCTCGGCATCGGCGCCGGGATGCTGGTCTGGGTGGTCTTTTTCTTGTCCTCTGCTGGCTGTTAGTCCTTGTCCGGTCGAGCATGCCCGCTGCCACGTACGGTCCACAAAGGTCCCCTCCTTCCAGTTGCCCGGCTGCTTGTGCTTCGGCGGCAGCTTCTTCAGCTTGATCCCACCATTCTTGGAGGCGCCGCCCGCGGCCGTCGCGTCCTTTTTCGATGCCACCTTGATCGTCGCCTCTTCCTCCTTGTGCTTGGTCGTCGCCTTGGACGCCTTTTTTCCTGCGGCCGGTGTCGCGGGTGCCGGTGAAGAGGACAGGCCCTTTCGCATGTCCGACATGGTACGCGTTCGGGGGAAGGAAGGGGTCACAGGATCGAAAAAGTCGGAGAAATCGAGAATCGAGGGGGGTCTAGACGGGTGACGTTATGGTGCGATACCCGAAGCGAGGCAAGCGTCGCGATGGAACAATTGGACAGGACGACCAAAATGTCCCAGAAAGAGGACGAAACCGGAATCCGAAAAAGAAAGTGATAAAAATGATGAAAGAGGGCGAGAGAGAGTCGTAAATTCGCACATGCACAATGTCATCGGGCGTTGGGCGAAACCGCGACAGCAGGCCTAGCAGCTATCAGCCTCATCGTGTTAGTAAGCATTTATGTCACGTGTCACAACCCTTCCCATCCGCAACTCGTTCAAATTCGTAAAAGAGACACCAACCCGTGAACCCCTTCCCTGCGCTGTTGGCCTCCAAAAGAACAATGCAATCGGCCATCCTCTTCTCCTCCGCATTATGGCCACCTCTGCTATTTTTTTGTTGTTTGGTATCATAGTGCGGCCTCTTTGGCCTAGTGCAATTACCCTTATAAGAATGCCTTCCAACAGCCAGTTCAATCAATGCAGTTGCAAAACACAAAACACAAGCACAAGACCAAAGCCAAAAATCTCGTGCGCTGAACAATGAACTGTGATCGAGTACAATGAATAGGACACAAACGTAGGAACAAGACCCGGCAGAATCTAGGTCAAAGAGCCCTCAAGCATAGCCATCGTAGGTGGTCTGAATGGGGTACTGCGGCTGGTATCCGGCCCGTGCCGCCTGGTTCTGCAGAGCGGCCTGCTGTTGCTGCTGTTGCTGCTGTTGCTGCTGCTTGGCCGCGGCTTGTGCCTGGACCTGCGCCTGAGCCTGAGCCTGGGCCTGTGCTTGTGCTTGGGCTTGTGCTTGGGCCTGCTGCTGCTGTGCGGCCACGGCGACGGCCGGTGCCTGGTGCTGCTGGAGCAGCAGGTCATGGAACCAGGCGTGCTTGAGGGCGTCGTGGGCGCTGATGCGCAGCTCGGGCCGCAGCTGCAGCATGCGCTGCAGCAGGTCGATGCCGGTGGGGTCGATCTGGGGCAGGATGTGGCGCAGGTCCTGGGGCGCGAAGCGCTGGAAAGTCGGCTTGTACTCGGGGAACTGGCTGATGCCGGGCCAGGTGTGCTCGGTGGGCGTGCCCATGATGCGGAAGATGCGCACAATCTGGTCCTCGTTGGTCGTGCCGGGGAAGAGCGGGCGCCCGGTGAACATTTCGGCCATGATGCAGCCGGCGGACCAAATGTCAATGCTCGTGTTGTAGGTGCGGCTGCCGAGCAGCACGTCGGGCGCGCGGTACCACAGCGTGACGACCTCGTTGGAAAACGTGTTAACGGGAATGCCAAAGGCGCGGGCCAGGCCAAAGTCGCCCAGCTTGAGCTGGCCTTTGCTGTTGGTCAGCAGGTTCTGCGGCTTGAGGTCGCGGTGCAGCACGCGGTTCTGGTGGCAAAAGTCGACGCCTTTGAGCAGCTGGTACATGAATGACTTGATGAGCATCGGCTTGAGCGCGCCGCGGTCGCCGTGCGCGTCCATGTACTTTTTCAAGTCGCCGTCCATATGCTCAAACACGAGCATCAGCTTGTTCTCCGTGTGAATCACGTCGTGCAGCGCCACAATGTTTTCGTGCTTGAGCTCCTTCATCAGCGAGATCTCGCGGATCGCCGTCGATGGCGTGCCCTCTTCCGAGTCCAAGTGGATCTCCTTGAGGGCCACCAGGTCGCCCGTGTGCCGGTTCCGGCCTTTGAAGACCTGGAGGGCGGTTAGTCATCGGAAAGAACAGAAGCGGCCGCACAGCAGGGCAGACAAGGAGCTCACAGTGGCGTATGTCCCCTCGCCGAGCTTTTCCAGCTGTTGGAAGGAGTTGAGGTGTCGCTTGCCGTCCATATTGGGCTGTTCGGCCTCGAACTCGCGGCGGCCGGTGATGGCGGGAAAGATGCGGTAGTGCGGGACAGGCGGTGGCTGGGCGGGCAGCGAATAGGATCCGGCGAGAGAGGCGCGTGGCCCGGCGGTGTCGTCGGTCTGGTCGGCGGTCTGGTCGGCGGCGGTGGGCAGGTGCACAAAGCTAATCGTCCGTTGGTCGGCCGGGAAGAGGAAGTCGCTCGGGGTAGAGGTATGGGCCAAGACCTGGCGGAAGTTGTCGACAACCTGCGGTTGTCGAGATGGGGAAGCCAGTGTATAAAAGGGAGAGGCGAAAGAAGAGAGGCGCGATGGGAGAGAGCAAAGAGAAGAGTGCTTGGTGGCGAGACAACGACGACGCGGGCGGGAGACACAGGTCGGGCGTTTGTCGGAAGAAACCAGCCAAAGATGTATTCGCACAAGAGCAACAGCGGGTCGTCTGCAGCAGGGGGAGAAAAAAGGGAAGGAAATGACCGCCAGGGAAGCGGCGAATGAGGGGACTACGATGGCTCCGTGGCGCAGTGGGTCCACTGAATCGCCTCCCCCCACCAAACGCCAGAGTAGGCGCCAGGCTGACCGACTTTGCTCTGGACGGAGGGGCGCCAGGCAGGTCAAGTCCCGGCACTACACCTAGACAATATCAATAAACTAGTCCTAGAACTCCTTGACAACGTCCAGACTTTCGTAGAGCGTTGACCGTGTTTCCCGAGGCACTCTAGAGCACGTACGAACAGTACAAGCGTGACACTGCCATATCAGCTCTTGGCTTGTACACTGCCGAACGACATGGCTATTCCACGCCCTTGGGAGAGGTCGGTAGCGGTGGCAGTAAATCCAAGGCCAGGCCATCTGGCCGACTAAAGGGAAGCGCCCGCAAACAGGCCAAGCAGGAAAACACGCCAGGTGCTGACCACGAAACAAGTACACGCTCGTCATTCGAGACTTTGTGCCTCTGGCCGAGCACATTGTGTCGGTCGAAAAGCCCCAGCCGGTGTCGATTCCGCAGTCCATTACGGCGACCATAAATCGAGTCATCCGCGTTTGAAAATCCTTCTTGGCGCTGTGGCTAGGCCAAGACGGGGAGGCTGATGCGAGACAGCTCGCATTTTGTCAGCATCCTGGAAGAGGTCCGCGAGATTCTTTGACCGGGCGACGACATCACTCGACAGCTTTCGGCGCGCCCACCAGTCCGGCCGTTTCTAGGCCTACGGCGACCAGTATGGAGAGTACGACCTGCGCCTGGGCACGAGTCGCTCTCTGCTCGAGATTATAAGAGAGTTCTCGATCATAGCGCTTGCCATCGAGGGCAATCCTTTCGAGGACGAGATCAGCCGCGGGGTCCGCTTCATGCTCCGGGACGGCGAGGTGTCCTTGTGGGTGGCTTTTGCCGCCCACGAAACAGACAAACACAAAGACACACGTCTGTGCAGAAGGATCTGCTTGGGAAGCCCTGTCCCGACAGCGAGCTGTAGTATTATGTAATCATTCATACGTACAGTGCGCCAGCGGCTGTAGGCTAGCGCACACGAGTCTACCGTTGGATATGCTATTGTACAGGAAGTATCAAACAGGTGCCAGTGCACAAAGGCAGGAGCGTCGATGGTCGCGTCGCCTCCTCTGGTCCTCACCGCCGCACGTGGAACGCCTCCTCCATCATCATCCGCTCCGACAAACTGCGCGGCGTTCCCGACAGCAGTCCCGCGTCGTGCGCTCGCAGACTGCCATAGTCTTCGACGCCGTCGACGCCCGTGCGGCCGTCGACACCGCCGACAAAGGAGCTGAACGCGCCCAGCTGCGCAACCTCTTCCAGGATGCGCGGATCCTTGACCACGTTGAACATGCTGATGGGGCGGCCGCGGTAGGAGCCGACTGAGAGGGGCGGCGCGGGGGCGCCCAGACTGCAGCTCACGGCCTGGCTCGCGGGCTGGTACGGGCTCGCGACGCCCAGACTCGTGCGGCGCAGGTCCTGGCGGTTCAGCGACTGGCTCACATCCCGCGGCATCATCTGGCGGTGGTTGGCCAGGAGGGCGGGCAGGCCGGGCCGACTCGGCCTGCGGTCTGTAGAGACGGCAGCAGGAGCGGCCTCGTCCGTCGTGGGCAGTTCGTCCACCGGCGGATTGCCGTCCTCTGGCTTCTCGTCCACCGACTCCAGCTTCTCTGGCGGAATGATTTCGATGCCGTTGACCTCGTGGTCCTCATGGTCCTCTTGGTCGGTCTCGTCCGTCTCATCGTCACTGAGGTACGGCTGTGCGGTCCGGGCCAAAAGGCCGTTGCTGGCGTGGCCGTTGGTGTCGGCATCGTCGAAGCTGTGGGAATCGTTGGCGTCGTCGTGCTCAAAGTCAAAGAAGCCATCGTCTTCGAGCGGCTCCGTCCGCCTCGGCGATGCAGACGCCTTTTCCAGCTTCAGCTTGGCCTTGGTCTTGGCTTTTGTCGCCGTCCGCGGGCTGACGATGGCCGGCACAGACGCAGGGAAGCCGTCTGTGTCTGTCGGCGGTGTCGCGGCTGACTCCAGCGACACGGGCATCGGCGCGATCAGCGACTGGCTCAAGGCGTAGGTCAGGTTCGAAATGGGCGATGCGTCTGCTGGGGCACTATTGCGCGATGGGCGCATGGAGAGGAACAGCTCGCTGTCGTGGGAGCCGTGGGTGTCGGGAGTGGTGCCGTTGCTGTTGCTGTTGCTGTTGCTGTTGCTGGTGCCGTTGGTGTCTGTGAGGACGCGCAGGTCCTGTGTACCCTGCGTGCCGTTGGCCTCGGGGGGCGCAGCATACGAGTAGCCGCTGTTGGTGGGTTCCGCAAGAAAAATGCGCGAGTCCACCTCGTCTGCCTCGTCAGCCTCGTCAGCCTCCTCGACCTGCTCCACGTACTCGACGTGTGCGGTCTGCCCTGCCTGTTCGCCGTGCGCCTCCGCCTGTGGGTCGACCACGGTCCAGGTCGCCGGGTCTTCCAGCGGCACCTTGGACAGCGCGCGCACCAGGTCCGACGAGGACATTCTGCGCTGCATCGGCCGCTCTGGCTCCTCCACGAGGCCGTCTGCGTGGTCAGCCTCGTAGTGGGCTGCGCGCTGTTCGCCCGATGCCGCTGCGTCATCGCCCGTAGACAGGTACAGGGGCGCTTCTTCGGGCGCGGGGTCCTCGAGATGCTCCAGGTGCTCAAAGTGCTCTTCCTCGTCCTCGGGGTCCTCGCAGCGCACAAAGTGCACGCTCGTCTCCGTCGGGGACAGGACCGTGGGTAACGCACTCGACGTGGGCGACGCCGGCGACGCCAGCGATGCGTCCGGCATGTCCAGGGGCAGCGCGTCGTAGGTCGTGCCGCTGCCGCGAATGTGGTGTTGTGGCAGCAGCCACGAGAGGTCTTGGGCCAGTGCCGGCGGCGACACCGTCGGCAGCACCTCGGCGCCCTCAAAGAGGAAACGCACGCTGTGCCGCGGTGCCGTCTGCGGCCGCGGTCCCCGACGGCTAGACGGCGCGCGGAGGACGCCCTTGGGCCGGACCGGTGTGGGCGGATCGGCGGTGGCGGCGGCGGCGGCGGCTGATGCAGTAGGTACAGCGGGCGCAGCGGGCGCCGTTGGTTTGACTGGCGCAATGGAGACCGCCGAGGCAGCGGCTGCGGCGAGATCGGGCGAAGGAACGTGGCTCAGCGACCGGTCGTAGGTGGAGCTGTCAAGGAGGGGCAGAAAGGGCGGCGTGAAGACGCCGGAAAAGTCGTCGTTGCGGCGGACGGCGCGTTCGGTCGGCGATGCCACAGTCGGCAACACCAGGGCGACGGGCGTCGCCGGCACCACGGTGGTAGCCGCGGTGGTCACCATGTCAGCGGCGGCGGCGTGCAGGGCGTCGCTGCGCTGGAAGCCCGGGTACAGTGCCGGGTAGTGGCCATAGTCGGCGTTGATGGTCTGGGCCACGTCGGCAGCGACGTCGGCGGCCACGCCGCGCAGGCGGTCGGCGGCATAGCGGCGGAAGGCGTCGGCCTGGTCGCGGCGGAAGGCGACGACGCGGGTATCGAGAGCCGTCAGCCGCGTGCGCAGGGCCGACACCAGCACGTCGCGCTCGTTGTCGTCCATGGCAGAGCAGGAAAGCCAGAGATGGAGAGGGACCGAGACGAGGCTGTCCGCATGAGAAGAGACGGTGGTGGCAGTAGTGATAGTGGTAGTGCTGGTGGTGGTGGCGGGGTGTAAGCTACTCATAGGCGGTACCGAGTACTTTCTGTCAGCGTACCCTCGTCCCTCTGTGACTCGCAGGATGCGGGCGCGGCAAAAGGCGGCTCGGCTGCGTCGTCTGCAGCTTGTCGCCTGGACGGGTGGGGAAAACCTGCAGAAGGGCGGCAGCACGCTTCCTTCAGTGCCGTGTTGCCCCAGTCGGTCCGTGGCCCGTCGTCTGAAGAGCGCTGCAGCGGGCAAGCATAGGTAAACGAACCAGAAAAGCGTATCCCGTACACAAGACAAGCCAGGGGCAAAGACCAAAAAAAAACACCCAAAACTGAAGCGAGGCAATAGTCCGACGAGGCAGCTGTGGAAAAGGCTATTGAAATGGAATAGTCTAGAGTGGCCGGTAGTTTGATTGTGGGCTGGTCATCTGACTCGCCCTGGCCGCAAGGCAGCCGGCGGGCAACCAACCAGAGGCCAGTCCGATCCCAGCACCAGAAATGGAAAAACGAAATCTAGGAAATAAATGCACCGAGCGGACAAAAAATGGCGGGAATGCGGCTCCTGGCGGGGAAATATGACTAAGGCCGGATGAAGCCAATGGCAATGTCCGACTTGTCATTTAATTGTACTCTGGTCCCAAAGTATCGCCAGTGTCAACGCGCGCTGTTTTCTAAGAAACAATGAATAGATATGGTCATGATGTTAATCGAGTGAAAGAAATTGTGCCAGAAGTTTCAGGCGGCACTCGCATTTGGTTCCTTTGTCCACGCTGTGAATATTTCTCTCTGTTGTCTCCTCTCTCTCCTCTCTCTTCTCTCCTCTCTCTCCTCTCTCTTCTCCCCTCTCTCTCCTCTCTCTTCTCTCCTCTCTCTCCTCTCTCTTCTCTCCTCTCTCTCCCTCTCCTCCCCTCCCTCATTCCCCCTTCACGCTCAGCACGTCAGCCGCAAACGCAGCGTCAGTCTGCTCCAGCAGCTTCTCCACAAGATTGCGCGCACTGCGCGTCGCCTCGGGCACTTCCGTCCCGGCAATCATCATGCGACAGTCCTGGAAGAGGCTCGTCAGCGAGTCGCCGTAGTCCAGCAGCAGGCCCTGGAGCACCGTGTCGGTAAATTCGGTCAGCCGCGCTCGCATCGCCGTCTCGACGCTGGCGTACATGGACTGGCGCTGGCGCTGTATGTGCTCCGCCATGGTCGCGCGCATGCGGGCCATGCAGCCGGGGCCTGTTGAGTGTGAGAAGGGGACAAAGAGCACAGACACAGAGAAGGGGAGGACAGGGAACAGCAACGGAACAGCAACGGCTCACCAGACTCCTGCGCACACGCCCTGTAGGCCGGCGCCATCGCCCTGTGCAGACACGCCAGCGGCAGCCGGTTGGCGTCGCGCCGGAGCGTGTCCATGTGCTGACGGGTGCACGCGAGGGCCTCGTGGATGAGGTGCTGCGTGTTGCGGATCTCATTGTCCAGCAGCAGGCCGAGGCCCGCGTTCTGCGCGCACAAGTTGAGGAGCGGCCGCGCGCGCATCCGCCGGTGGAAGTGCGCAATCCGCGCGTCCGCCACGGCCTGGCACGCGGTCAGCGCCGCCGGCATCGACGTGCCAAAGGCCACGTCCCAGGCCGGCGCCAGCGCGTCGAGCAGCGGGCCGGTCAGTTCTGCTGGTCAGCACACGCCACGGTCGGGAGAGGGGATAACGTGCCTTTGTTGAAGTTCCGCCGCGTCCGCGCACTCGTCGGGAAGCCCCTGGCAGTCGCAGTCCGTCAGTGGTCGGCCGGGAGGGGCAACAAATGCACGCTTCTTCTCTTCACCTACCCGTTGCGGCAGATGGAGCGGTACGTGTTGAACAGCACGCTGCCGTTCTTGCGCGGCTGCGCCCAGCCGTCGACAATCGCCGGTGCGGCATCGGCGCACGTGGCCAGGACGAGACTCTGCCGCTGCAGCACCTCGGTCTCGACGATGCGCCGCAGCGTCGCCACAAACTTGTCCGCCGCGCGCAGGAGGTTCTGGCCGGGTCAGTGCTCGCCCGGCGTCTCCAGCCGTTCCCTTGCTCACCTCCTTCAGCTCCCCGTACGCCCGATCCAGGTGCTCCATCTCGCAGGCCCGTCGCTTCGCGTCCAGCTGGATCTGCAGCCCAAAGCCGTCGCCGCTGGTGCCCACCCACACGGCCAGCGACGTCAGCAGGTGCGCAAAGTCGACGAGCAGCTTGCGGTCCCGACGGGCCACACAGTCCGTGCCCAGCTGCCGCGCGTGTTGCTGCAGCTGCGGGATCTCCGTCTCGCCCACGTGTCGGTAGCCCATGGAGGGCGCCAATGCCGACCGAAGCATATCGCTGCTGCCACCGTCGCTTCCGTTGCTGTTTCTGCTGCTGCTGCTGCTGCTGCTGCTGCTGCCGCTACTGTTACTGTTGTCCTCGGCGCCGGTCCGTCCGCGGAAGCGCTGGTAGGCCCGACTGCTGACGCAAAACACTGGCAGCGACGTGGCCAGGTCGGCGTATTTTCCAGCGTCTGGTCCTTCGCCCGGAGCAACGTCCACACACTCTCGCCGCCCCTCGGCAAAGTCCGTCTTGATGTGCTCGCGCGAGTACGCATTTCGCAGCTGCATGCACACGGCCACGCGCTCGTCGGCCAGGGCACTCCGCCGCCGCGCGAGCACCTTGCAGTCCTCTGTCGCCCGCACCAGCTCTGGGTAGAGCGACGACAGCGTGGCCGTGGCCTCGTCCCGCTCCTGCACCACCCGACCCAGTTCCTCTTCCAGGCTCGCCTCCGCGTCGTCGGGCAGGTCCATCTCTTCGCCCGGCCCCTCGGCATTGTCGCACGGCCTCGCCCGCTTCGTGCCGCCCTGGACGTCTGCCGCGGCTTTCCGTTTCCGCATGTTCAGCACTTCCCGGCCCATCGATTGGAGCGTGTCCAGTCGCGATGGCGTGTCTTGCAGCAGCTCGACGGCGCACCGCTGCCGCTCCTGGAGCGCCTCGAGGTGCTGCGTCTTCTCCGCCAACTCCTGGTCCAGCGCGGCCATGGCGCTGGCAATGCCCTGTGCCACGCCCGCCGTGTCCAGCGACTCGGCCACTTGGCGCACGGCAATGTCGTCCGTCTTGCAGCAGATGAAGCTCACGCTGTCGTAGGCGCCGTCCAGGACCAGCTGCCGCCGGAACGAGCGGCCCAGCAGCTCACGCGCCTCACGGTCGTCGACGGCACGTGCAATGGGGCTGACGACCCAAAGAGCCGCACACTTGGGAATGTACTGCTCCGCCACAGCGTCGCGGGCGGCGTTGGCGTCGCCGAATCCAGGCTGCCGGTCAGCAGGTTTCCATACAGCTGGGATGACGCAGACCTACCAGGTCGACCAGCACCACGCCGGTCGCCAGGGCCTCGGACTTGAGATACACGCGGACGACTTTGATCAGCGGCCACCACGACGGCTGCACGTCCGTCTCGGACACGGGCGAGCGGTGGCCATCGAGACTGCCGTCAATGTAGGCCTGCAGCTGCGAGTAAAAGGCCTCTGGCTGTGCCGCGGTGACGGAGCGGACTGTGCCGAGGAGGCTGTTGACGAGCGTGTCCTGGAGGAGCATCTGGAGGTTGCAGTGCTCCAGCAGCGCTGTCCTGCTGGCGGCTTGCGCCGGGAAGACGGCCTGCAGCTTGGCCAGCGCGATGCCGGTCTCGGGCGCATCGGCCGTGTCGTCGCCGGCGTCGGCCACGTCTGCAAACAGCCGCGTCAGTTCGCGCTGCCAGTCCGCTGGCTGCACGAATTCGATCTCGGCACGGTACCGCTCGCCTGCGCATTCCGACGCATTCCAGGCAATCTCCGTCACCACGGCCGTACACGCCCGAAGGCCGCTGGTCGGCAGCACGCGGTCTTCGTCCAGGACGGCGTTGATCACAGAGCTCTTGCCCGTGCCCGTGCGGCCGACGACGCCAATCAGCACCGGCGCCGGCACCGTGTGGCGCTGCAGCAGGGCAACGCGCTGGGTCCAGCTGGGCCCGTCGATGCGCTCCTCAATGTCTTTGAGCGGCGTGGCCAGCCGGCGAAGCGAGGACCGGGCAGTCCGAACGGCCTCGGCCATCAGCGGCGGCGATCCCGAGTCGATGACCGCGTGGAGGTTGGTCCAGGAATAGACCACGTCGGCAGGATTCTCTGTAGACGGCAGAAGGAAAGGAGAGGGTCTTGACAGCGCCGGGTGTTGCGGCATGGGTAAAACTTCTTGGTAGCTGGACCCTGGGACGTCGCTTTGGTCCAGCCACTGTCCAAAGCTGCTCGCGGGAAGACTCTGTTCCATAGGAGCTTGACCGCAGGCCCACGGATTGCCCGCCTCGGAAGCAGCTGCCTCGGGCTTGGGTGACGAGAAGAGCGAGTCGAGATCTGCATCCAGGCCGGCCAGCGGTTCAAACTGGTCGACAAAGAGGCCGGGCTCGTCGTCGTCTCCCAAGAAGCCCATGTGCTGCCCGAAGCCAGAAGCACCCTCCTGTGGCTGTAGCCCGGCAAGCCCCATATCGGTCTCTGCTGCGGGATCGTCGTGTCCAATCTCGGCCTGCCAGTCCAGGTCTAGAATATTATCAAGGTCTTTCTGCTGTAACGGAGCCGCTGGGAATTGACTGGTCGCCGTGCTGTTGCCCTCCCTCTCCTCATCCTCGTCATCCGAGATGCAGATGGGCGAGAGACGGACGTGGTCAACCGACCACCACGGGCCATGCGACGGCTCCGTCTTGATTTGGGGGTGTCTGTTGGACGTCCGAACGAAATGACTCGGAATGATTTGGGAATTGTCGCCGTCATTCTCGTCGTCGTCATCGTCGTCAATGCAAATGACCGTCGGCGGCAGTCGCCCGCTGTGGTTCATTCCGTGGAACATTCGGACGTAATGTGAAGTCGGGGACTGTACTAAATTGTGCGATCACTGTTCGTTGGTAGTCAAGTATGACGCGACCCAAAATTCAGTCGATATTAGATAAATGAACAGAAAGAGAACAGGGAAGAAAAGCAAGAAGCAGAGTAAACCAAAGGAAATAATTATTCAAGAAATTCTTACGTCAAATATGAATAATAGTACTGAAGCTCAAGTGAGTGTTGTGACGAGGTAAAGATCAAGTCTGTGTCACCTCATGATAAGGATTGGAAGTGAGAATAGGAAATCAGGGGCCAGAAGTGGCTACTCGCTGAAAGATCAATGAGGAAAGTAAAGAAGCACAATTTGAATGGCAGCTGCTCTTGTGGAAAGAAACCCTCGTGTAGAAAGTCAGAACGATAACATGAAAAGCTGAAAAAGTATTCCATTGTTCTAATCTTCACTTTGACGGCCCTTGCTAGCTTTGAATTCATCCATATCGAAGAGTCCAAATCAAACCACTACAGAATCTAGAGCACTGTGGAATGATATCTACCTGTGCAGCTTCGCGAAAAGCGAGGTTGTAGAGGTGGGTGTTGATTGGCTGGATTGGGTACCTTACAATAAATAGCTCTCACCGCCTTCGACCGAGCTATTCTGCCGGAGCTTGTTTTGGGCACAGCCGTTGCCAAACAAATGCGAGCGCATCTTCGTTGGCAACACACTGTTACTCGGCCAGGTCGCGAAACGATTCGGAAACGACGCGACGACTGTGCGACGATCGACTAACCAACGAAAACGCGAAGCCGGCGGGACGATTACATCGGCGCAAACAGGCGACTTCCGACCTCCGGCCTTCTCTTTGCCTCTGTCGATCTCGATTCTCCTTTCTCGATCCTCTCCCTTTCTCCTCTCTCCCACCATGTCTACCATCACAGCCAACGCGCTGCAGTCGGCCCACCCGCCAATCGTGCCGCTGCCGTTCAACGGCAACCAGCCGGAGACGATCAAGCTCTACCCACTGTCCAACTACACCTTTGGCGTCAAGGAGACGCAGCCGGAGGAGGACCCGTCCGTGGTGGCGCGGCTGCGGCGACTCGAGGAGCACTATGGGGCGCACGGGATGCGGCGCACGTGCGAGGGCATTCTGGTGTGCCACGAGCACAACCACCCACACATTCTGATGCTGCAGATCGCCAATGCCTTTTTCAAGCTGCCGGGCGACTACTTGCGGCCAGAGGACGAGGAGATGGAGGGCTTCAAGTCACGGCTGGACGAGCGGCTGGCGCCCGTGGGCCGGCTGGGCGAGGGCGAGGAGGCCGGCGACTGGCAGGTGGGCGAGTGCCTGGCGCAGTGGTGGCGGCCCAACTTTGAGACGTTCATGTACCCCTTCATCCCGGCACATGTGACGCGGCCAAAGGAGTGCAAGAAACTGTACTTTATCCAGCTGCCCAAGTCGAGTACGTGGGTGCAGATGGGGCGCAGATGGGCGCAAAACAGGCCGAAACAGACTACGTTGCTGACAAGAACAGAAGTACTGAGCGTCCCGAAAAACATGAAGCTCCTGGCCGTGCCACTGTTTGAGCTGTACGACAACACGGCGCGGTACGGCCCACAGCTGTCTGCCATTCCGCACTTGCTGAGCCGGTACAACTTTGAGTTTTACGACGAGGACGGCAACGTGGTGGCGGCGACACCTGGGTCGGACCAGCCGCTGGGCGGCGAGGAGCTGCAGACCAAGGTGCTGGCTGGCGAGGACACGGACATGAACACGGAGAACGGAACCCATTAGGGCACGACGGTAGGACCGAGGAGGACGAGGGGGAAATAGGCACGAATGACAGACGAACGTGTTTGAATAGACATGGCATGCGCATGATTGCATGATCTACTCTGCACTGCAAGACACCACCGCTCATGCCTTCTCGCCCTGGATCGTGGCCACAACGTGGCGCGTGTGCTTGTAGGCCCGGAACTCGAGGTACCAGATGCCCTGCCAGGTGCCCGTGGCCAGCTTGCCGTCGCGAATCGGAATCGTCACGCTGGCGCCGATGAGGGCGCTCTTGATGTGTCCCTGGAGAGTCAGTGATGCGGTGCTACGTGACCAAGGCGGCACAGACGCCGCCCACACGCGCACCCACCGGCATATCGTCGGGCCCCTCGGCGCTGTGGCGGTACAGCTCTTCGCCCTTGGAGCCCTCGGCCGGGGCGATGCGGTCGAGGGCGTCGCTCATGTCGCTGCGCACGTCCGCATCCCAGTTCTCGTTGAGGCTGAGGGCGCAGCTGGTGTGCTGGATAAAGAGGTGCAGCAGGCCGACTTTGTAGTCGCGGATGGCGGGCAGTTCGCGCAGGACGGTGTCGGTGATGAGATAGGAGCCGCGCGCGCGCGACGGCAGCGAAAAGGATTTCTGGTACCAGGACATGGTGGGCGGAGTGGAGGGCGCGGAGAGAGCGAGGAGAGGCGGAAGGGAGAGGCAAGAGAGCGACAAGAGGATGACGGAAAGCGTCAGGATATTGTGGGTGACGTCGTGGAGGGGCAGTATTTTTTTCATCGTCGGGGCTCATAACACCGAAATTGGCGATGCTTTTGCGAGGCTACGACACGGCAATCTACGCGTATCGCTGGACGGGTCGCCATTGAGCGCGACATGCAATCGAGAGCTAGTCGAGAGCCAATCGAGAGCATGGAGACGACTTCTGCTCCGCGGCGCACTTTCTCGTGTTCTTCGCGTTCTCCGAATCCTGCATGCTTGTACTGCCCCTCTTATGCGCACCACCTGCTGCACTACAACGCCATCCTGCGACATTTACCACAAGCTTCGACGTGCTCTTGCGGTGTAGCGTGTAATAGCGTGTCGCTGCGGAAGTCCGGCGTCGCTAGACTGCAATGTCGACGCAAGCTCTAGGCGGGCTGACATCCACTGACATTCCGGCAATTACAGAGCTGAATTGAAGCACGGAGTTACCGTAGAAGTGTGACTTCCCCAATGACGGTGTAAGCCAGCTGGGGAAACTGCAGACGGACACAGCACCTTACGACCTCTTATATCCGTAACCATCGAATGACAACAGAGAAAACTCGGTAGGACAATCTCTGTTCAGAACAATTCTCCGCATCGCTTACCAATAATGCATGGCATACTAGCGCCGGCTAGGCAACACCGTGCAAATGCGAGCTTCGGAGCTCTGGGCTGGGGTTCGAGTTCACGAGACCGTCCTGCCGTTCACAGGCAGCTCTTTTCGGCGCGTGTCGACAAGGATGGATACGCAGCACAACGTCTGCCTCCGCCACGCCGGACTTTCCGGGGATAACTTGTCGACAGGTGTTGAAAATCATGCCAGCAGACAGATACAGTGCGCATCAGCGCGACACCGTGCACAGCGTCGTATTACCTTCCGACACTAACAAGTGGCGACTGGGAAGGCTATAATCTCTGGCGCGGCTGCTTTTTTGTGTATTTTGGGATTTGTACATTTTCTCGGCCTCTTATCTTCCCCTGCGCATCTGCAGCATTGGCAGCTTCCATCCTTCCTCGGGCTTCTACGCGACTCGACGTGCTCGACGCGAATCCGGAAGACGGCTGTCCCAAGCTGATCCCAAGGCTGGTCCTTTCTTTTGCACGACGCGTCCGCCGCTGGCATGCCTGTCTGCCTGTCTTGAGCTACAAGCACTGCCTGCCATTCCCTGTTCGAATCGGGCCTGCGGCCATCGTTCCCACCGCCACCATCGACCATGGCTAACGATCTCTTTGACGATGTCTTCCCCGTCTTCTCCAGCGCCTCTTCCCAAAAGGTCATGGCCCAGACGGGCTCCTTTTCTGGCTACCGCCCGCTGCATCCGCTGGGCAACGGCTACCTGAGCTCGACCGCCTCGTCCGGCCAGCCGTTTTGCGGCAACGAGGAGGGCTGGGGCCCGCTCAGCCCGTTCCGCTACGACTTCACACCGTGCTTTATTGACGTCTGGGTCGCTGCCGTGGCCGCCTTTGGCGTGTTCTGCGGCGCCATTGCGCTGTGGTGGCTGCTGGCGAAGAAGACGCCCAACGGCCTGGCCAAGAATTGGGCCTTTTGGCTGAAGGAGGTAGGCCGCTAGAACCAAAACGCCTCGGCGACATACGCTGACCACCGCAGACTCTCCTCGCTGCCGTCATTGGCGACTTTATTGCCCAGCTCGTCCTCCAGATCATCAGCTACCCGGGTGTCTGGTACGCCGACTTCCGCGTCTATACCACCGCCCTCACAATTGTCTCGCTCGCCATCGTCTTTGCCATCCAGTGGACCGAGTATACACGCCTGCGCAACGCCAACGGCGTCGTCCTGCTCTACTGGCTGTTCCTGCTCATCGTCCTGGCCGTCAAGCTGCGCTCGCTCGTCTCCCAACAGCTGTACGCCGACAGCGTGGCGTACTTTGTGGTCTACAGCGTTGGCGTTGGTCTGGCCACGATCACCTTCCTCGTCGAGTGGCTGGTGCCGCGGCCGGTGCCCGCAGACTACGAGGCGCTCGAGGACGAGCGCGCCGAGTGCCCGGCCGAGCATGCCACCATCTTTTCGATCCTGACCTTCTCGTGGATGACGCCGTTGATGCGCTACGGCTACACGACCTACCTGACCGAGAGCGACCTCTGGGGCCTCGTCAGCAGCGACCGCACGGCCGAGACGGGCCGCAACTTTGACGCCGCCTGGGCGCACGAGCTGAAGATCCGGCCGACGCGTCCGTCGCTGTGGACGGCTCTCTTCCGGGCCTACGGCGGGCCGTACGCGCTGGCGGCGATCTTCAAGGTCGGCAACGACCTGGCGGCCTTTTCGCAGCCGCAGATGCTGCGGTTCCTCATTGCCTTTGTCGACTCGTACTCGCTGGGCAACGATCCGCAGCCGGTGGTGCAGGGCGGGGCCATTGCGCTGGGCATGTTTGGCATTGCCGTCTTCCAGACGATCATGATCCACCAGTACTTCCAGCTGACGTTTGTGTCGGGCATGCGCATCAAGGGCGGCCTGACGTCGTCCATCTACCGCAAGGCGCTCAAGCTCTCCAACGAGGGCCGGGCGACCAAGACGACGGGCGATATTGTCAACTACATGGCCGTCGACGTGCAGCGGCTGCAGGACCTGACACAGTTTGCCCACCAGCTGTGGTCGGCGCCCTTCCAGATGGTCATCTGCATGGTGTCGCTGTACCGGCTCGTCGGCTGGACGATGCTGGCGGGCGTGGGCGCGATGATCATCATGATCCCGGTCAACGGCTTCATTGCGCGGCGCATGAAGACGCTGCAGAAGCAGCAGATGAAGAACAAGGACGCGCGCAGCCGGCTGATTGCCGAGATCATCAACAACATGAAGAGCATTAAGCTGTACGCGTGGGGCGCGGCCTTTATGAACAAGCTCAACTACATCCGCAACGACATGGAGCTTAAGAACCTGCGGCGCATCGGCGCGAACCAGGCGTTTGCCAACTTTACGTGGACGACGACGCCCTTTTTGGTCTCGTGCTTTACGTTTGCCGTGTTTGTGGTGACGCACAGCGAGCCGCTGACGACAGAGATCATCTTCCCGGCGCTGGCGCTGTTCAACCTGCTGTCGTTCCCGCTGTCGGTGCTGCCAATGGTGATCACGTCGATCATCGAGGCCAGCGTGGCGGTGTCGCGGCTGACAGACTTTTTGGTGGCCGAGGAGATCCAGTCGGACGCGGTGACGGCCAAGCCGTCGGTCGATGCGGGCGAGGAGGCGGTGTCGATCCGCGACGGCAGCTTCTCGTGGAACCGGCACGAGGACAAGCACGCGCTGAGCCACATCAACTTCTCGGCGGACAAGGGCGAGCTGACGTGCGTGGTCGGACGCGTGGGCGCGGGCAAGTCGTCGCTGCTGCAGGCGGTGCTGGGCGACCTGTGGAAGATCAAGGGCGAGGTCGTGGTGGCGGGCTGTGTGGCCTACGTGGCGCAGCAGTCGTGGATCATGAACGCGACGGTGCGGGAGAACATTCTGTTTGGGCACCGGTACGACTCGCAGTTTTACGAGGCGACGGTCAAGGCGTGCGCGCTGCTGGACGACTTTACGCAGCTGCCGGACGGCGACGAGACGGTGGTGGGCGAGCGCGGCATTTCGCTGAGCGGCGGCCAAAAGGCGCGGGTGACGCTGGCGCGGGCCGTGTACGCGCGGGCGGACGTGTACCTGCTGGACGACGTGCTGTCGGCGGTGGACTCGCACGTGGGCCGGCACCTGATTGACAATGTGCTGGGCCCCGAGGGCCTGCTGCGGACCAAGACGCGCATTCTGGCGACCAACTCGATCCCGGTGCTGGTGGAGTGCGACGCCATCTACATGCTGCGCGACGGCGAGATTGTGGAAAAGGGCACGTACCGGCAGCTGATGGCGATGCGCGGGCTGGTCAGCGACCTGATCCGGACGGCCGGGCAGTCGGAGTCGGGCTCGGCGTCGCCGGCGGAGACGGGCAGCGAGACGTCGACGGTGATTGACGGCGAGACGACGCCGCTCAAGGGCGAGGAGCTGGAGGAGGCACAGGAGGGCCTGGGGCCGCTGGAGAGCATCAAGCCGGGGCCGTCGTCGCGGCCGAAGAAGGCGCGCACCAACAGCATGGCGACGCTGCGGCGGGCCAGCGCGGCCAGCTTCCGGGGGCCGCGCGGCAAGCTCGGCGACGAGGAGGGCGGCAGCAAGACGAAGCAGAGCAAGGAGCACCAGGAGCAGGGCAAGGTGAAGTGGCAAGGTGCGTACCGTCTGAGGGGGGAAGTCTGCCGAATCGAATCCCTGCTAACAGACAGTCTACATTGAATACGCAAAGGCCAACAACCTGGTGGCGGTGGCGGTCTACCTGTTTGCGCTGGTGGCGTCGCAGTCGGCCAGCATGGGCGGCAACGTGTGGCTGAAGAAATGGGCCGAGTACAACGCGGGCAACGGGGGCAACTTCCGGGTCGGCAAGTACATTGGCATCTACTTTCTGTTTGGCATTGGCGGCGCCGTCTTGACGGCGGTGCAGATGCTGATCCTGTGGATTCTGTGCTCGATCGAGGCGTCGCGCAAGCTGCACGAGCGCATGGCCAACGCCATCTTCCGGTCGCCCATGTCCTTTTTCGACGTGACGCCGGCCGGGCGGATCCTCAATCGGTTCTCGAGCGACATTTACCGGGTGGACGAGGTGCTGGCGCGGTCGTTCAACATGCTGTTTGTCAACGTGTGCAAGTCGGGCTTCACGCTGGCGGTGATTTCGGTGTCGACGCCGGCCTTTACGGCGCTGGTGATCCCGCTGGGGCTCATGTACATTTGGATCCAGCGGTACTACCTGCACACGTCGCGCGAGCTCAAGCGGCTGGACAGCGTGGCCAAGAGCCCGATCTACGCGCACTTCCAGGAGTCGCTGGGCGGCACGGCGACGATCCGGGCGTACGGACAGCAGCAGCGGTTCGAACTGGAAAACGAGTGGCGCGTGGACGCGAACCTGCGGGCGTTTTTCCCGTCCATCAGCGCGAACCGGTGGCTGGCGGTGCGGCTCGAGTTTATCGGCGCGGTGGTGATTCTGGGCGCGGCCGGGCTGTCGGTGGTGTCGGTGGCGAACCACAGCGGGCTGAGCCCGGGCATGGTCGGTCTGGCCATGTCATACGCGCTGCAGATTGTGACGGCGCTCAACTGGATCGTGCGGCTGTCGGTCGAGGTCGAGACCAACATTGTGTCGGTCGAGCGCGTGCTCGAATACGCGCAGCTGCCGAGCGAGGCGCCCGAGATCATCAAGCGGCACCGGCCGCCGGTCAGCTGGCCGTCGCGCGGCGAGGTCGAGTTCCGGCAGTACAGCGCGCGATACCGCGAGGGCCTGGACTTGGTGCTCAAGAACATCAACCTCGACATCAAGCCGCGCGAGCGCATCGGCGTCGTCGGGCGGACGGGAGCAGGCAAGTCGTCGCTGACGCTGGCGCTCTTCCGCATCATTGAGCCGGACACGGGCCACATCCGGATCGACGACCTCAACACGTCGACGATTGGGCTGCTGGACCTGCGGCGGCGGCTGGCCATTATCCCGCAGGACGCGGCGCTCTTTGAGGGCACGGTGCGCGACAACCTGGACCCGGCGCACGTGCACGACGACACGGATCTGTGGTCGGTGCTGGATCACGCGCGGCTCAAGGAGCATGTGGTGTCCATGGGCGGTCTGGAGGCGCAGATCAACGAAGGGGGTGAGTAGTGCTGTGGTGCTGTTGTTCCGTTTGTTTCCACCTTCTCATGCTAACTGCCAGGCTCCAATCTCTCCCAAGGCCAACGCCAGCTGGTGTCGCTGGCCCGGGCCATGCTGACGCCGTCCAACATTCTCGTACTGGACGAGGCGACGGCGGCGGTGGACGTGGAGACGGACCGGATGCTGCAGGCGACGCTGCGGTCGCCGCTGTTTGCCAACCGGACCATTATCACGGTGGCGCACCGCATCAACACAATTCTCGACAGCGACCGGGTGGTGGTGCTGGAGCGCGGCGAGGTGGCCGAGTTTGGGCCGCCGCAGGAGCTCATCGCCCAGCGCGGGCGGTTCTACGGGCTGGTGAAGCAGGCCGGTCTGACGGACTGATGAGGGGCGAGGAGAGCGGAGAGACGGCAGGGGAAGGAGGGGAGGGCGGGCGGAGAGCCGACAGGGTGTGTACAATTTGTTTGCGATAGGCGACGAGGATTGGATTAGAAAAGCGTCGAATTGGATGTCCAGAATTTGGAGACTACTGCAAGGGGGGGGGCATTTCGTGACAGGGATGACATGACGCACAGATGCAGACAGTCGAATTGCACGATACGAAGCGTTCAGACGACGGGATCGGCAAGATATCGAAAGAGACCATTCGTTACGTATTTTACGATTTGACCCGCGCGATACGATAAGCAAAACGCCGCCAGATACGCATGGACGTCGGCCAGACGCTCAACTTGGCAGGTAGTCTACAAATAAGTCGTATTCACGTCATGCCAGCCACCAACCACGCTTTGGCCCGCCGAGACCTGGGTTGGCCCTTGGCGGCTGCCGATAGCGCTGTGAGTGAACAGCACCAAATGTGGCAGCCCTGTCCTGCTCGCCCAACCACCCCGAATGTGTATGCAATGCAGTGTGTGTACTGATGGCTCTAGCAGCGCCCAAATCCAAAGTGGTATCATAAAAAAATGGCCCAAGGCAAAACGGTCTAAAAATGGACAATGCAAGCGACACCCCGTGTCGGGCCACGGCCGTGTGTGCAGCCCCAAAGAATAGGCCAACACAAACCAGACGCGTGCTGCCTGCGTGTGGAAAAGGACGCAGGCCAACCGGGCGAGGCCACGCCGTGCTGCAATGACGTGGGCGGCCCTGCGGCAGCCAGCCGGGGGTGGGTGGCCGTGGCAGCCGAGCCAGGAGCTCGCGGCCAGGTAGCTCCAGTGTGCGCGCGTGGTGATGCAGAGTGCCAGCGCTCTCATCGTGCGGGGCCGCGTCGAGCACAATACGGCCTCGGCCTCAGTGCTTCGTCTTGCCGTCCTTGTGGCTGCCCGTCTTGGCTTTCCGCGGCTTCTCGTACGGCGGCGGTGCGTACTGCGGGCGGTCCTGGAGGGACAAAGTTAGCATGGTGCGCGGATCCCCCAACGAGCACGCAGCAGGCTCTGCTCACCCGCTGCCGGCCGCGGTGCAGCTCCTCGTCCTCGACCGAGCTGCCGGGCGAGGGCGCACCGCTGCTGTCGCCGCTGTCGCCGCTGTCGCCGCAGACTTCGCCGTCGCCGTCGCCGTCACTGTACCGCCGACGGCCCTCCTCGTACCACGTGCTGAGCGGCTTGTTGTCAAACATGAGGTCGTCGTCCTCAATGATCGTGACGGCCATCCAGTGGTGTGAGTCGGCAATCGTTTGCATGCTCCAGTCAGTGCCGGCGCTGTCGATCCAGCCGGAGACAACGTCTTGCTGGTAGGCGTCTGATGGGTCTTGAGCGGGCGCCGCACAGGCGTCTCGTCTAGGGGTGTCCTGGTGTCGTTGTGAAGGGACCATGATGGTAGGTGTGCGGGAGGAGGTGGTGGGAGGTAAAAGGTGTATAGGTGTATGGTGGAAAGGGTGGAAAGGGTGGAAAGGTCCAGGTCCAGGTCGTCTGGGTCAACAAACTTGTTTCGTCCCGGCACGTTTCAAGTACGCCAGCGGCGGGACCCGGAAAGCAAGACAAAAACAAGGCACCCAAAAAGTCGTATGCCTGCAGTCAGGGCCGGCTGACGGCTGCAGGGCGAAACAAGGCGATCGCGAGGAATGCGGACGGGAATGGGATGTGGCGTGCGTTGGGGCAACACGCAGGTGTTGTTCTCTCGTGTGGTGTTGATCTGTCCCCGGACTGCTGATTGGCTGGCAAGAGGGGGCGTGTAGGCGAAAATGGGCGAGAAATAGGCAGCGCTGCGGAGCTCTAATCACATGTCGCCAGGACCAACAAACGATCAGGAGAGCGCAGACGATCCGTATTCACGGGATACGAGCTCGTATATCGACGGGGAATCGCAGACCGGCTGGCGGAGAGAGAAATGGTGGCTTCGAGCGGTAGAGGGAGGAAAAAAAAAGGTGGAACAAAACGACGAGCAAGAGCACGGGCAGAGGCGCACAAATACTTGTCCTCGAGCGACTATATATGGAGCCGACGATGGCGAAAAAGCGAGGAAGAGACACACATCAGATACAAGGCCGGCGTCGGTCGGTCCGGTAAGGCAGAGGCAACCCGCCATGTGGGCAAAAGGACCCAGAGGACTCAAAGGATCGCGATGGAACCTGCCAGGTGCCGACCGATGGGGGCATTCCAGGTAGCTGCTGGTAGCGATTGGTAGTGATTGGTAGCGATTGGTAGCGAACTAGGCGCAGGCGCTCGCTGTGGCGAAATCCAAAGAGGGCGACCTGCTAAAAAGCATGCTCTTGATTTGGCACCACCACTAGAGCCAGCCTAGCGCTGCCCTGGTAAAGCTGTGGTATGGGCCCCGCGACGCGCTGCTGGCGCGGGCGGGGCCTCTGGGCAGGCAAAGACGCCATACGCTTACAGAGTGCAGCTTGGCATTTGACGACCATATGTTAAAGGCGGTGACTATAAATCGCATACCTCATCTGGCTGTATACGGTGCATATTTATCGTATAAGACTCTTTTGACACTGTGTCGCGCACCCATAAACTACAAAACCGTGATCTCCAACGACCAAACTTTCATTATTCACCATTTCCTCACTATGGAGTACAGGATTTCCAGGGGACAGCATTTTGCCGTTCTACGAGCCTCTCGACATTGACGAGCGAAAATGCGACAGCAAGCCGCGAGGGGATGTATGGGGGAAGCACAACCGTCCCTTGTACGTATACCACAAAGATTCGGCACGAGTATGGATCCGAATGCTTTGGACAGACACCGAATCCGGAGAATGGGGACATACTGATGTCGTGGCGGCAAAGGCTCTTGTGCAGACCAAAGTGAATAAAGACAACAATCGCCTTATACGCATCTACTATCCCGCCTCTGTGGATGTTGCAGACATTGGCGTCCAGATTCGAGGTTTGGAGGTGCATATTGTTCCCAACCCACGGGAATACTCCATTGCCGCCTGGTCCCTGGCGGTTTCGGAATGGACCTGATCGACCATGCGATCAACCCGCGCCAACTTTTGACCGACGATGACCTGGATAGGTGCAAATTCTCTACCCGACAGAACGGGCTCTGTATTATGACAGAGAGAGTACGTTTCCGAATCGCCGGCCGGCCGGCTTGTACAGTTGGGCGTGCTGGACTGCCACCCTCCCGCAAGCCGTGTCGAGGATGCACGGGGGCCCTCCTGTCTTGGGTTGAAGATCCTCCTGCCAGACAATAGACTGGCGATCACGACCGTAACCCATGGCTTCGTGCGCGGCGTCGCCACCAAAAGCGATCCTTTGACAATGCACACCGTCAACATGTTCTGGGCAGTGAAGGGCTTGCTGTTCAAGTTTCGGACGCCGGGACGCGCTACATACGACCACCCCTACGCGCGCCCAGATGAGATGCCCACAACAATATCGCCCTTGGAAAGGACGTGTGGCTCTTGGGTAACAAGAAGCGTCCGGAAACGATCCGCGACTTTGACTCTCCGAGCAACTCCTAGCCATACCCGGCTGGATTCGCGCATGATCTGTCTTTGATCCTCGCGTCGACTGACAAGGAAGAGGATCAACTTCCAGAGCTCAGCTCTCCCGCTGGCCTTCCCGTCATAGATGGGGCCGAGAGACCCGCGCCTAGTCGGTTTGCCCGCTCTGGCGTGCTGTACCGAAACCAGCAGAGCTGGTCGCAATCACAGACGAGAACAAGAGGATGGAGCTGGAGAGAGCTTTCCGCAGCACCGAGGGACAGTCGGGAAGTGTGGTTTGCCTCGGGAAGCTGATTGATGCCACGGCAAAGGCATTGGTCTTTCAAAACTTTGAGACGTCATGCCAAACCAACGTCCGCTTTGCGCTGAATGACGACGGTCATGTGCCCATCAAAGGGGGCTTTCTCCTGCCTCGTTTTGTGTACGAAAGGTGCACTATCGATCATGGAAACTGCGGGCTGGAATATACGGAAGCAAACTTTGCAACCATACCAAGAGTACGTCGATCCACCCATACAAGCCACCGAAGCCTCTCCGGGCCAGTGTAATGCCTATTCGACTTTCACAGTGCTGGTATCATTGCTCATGGAGAATCGAATCCTTTTAGCACTTGGCCTAAGGTACGCTGTTAATACACTATTTTGCCCTCTAGCGCCAAGTGCCAGCCGCGACGGACCACCATGTCGGGTCCTGTTGTGGGCTACTTTGGCCATGTTGTGGCTGCTCCGTACGGGTCGCCTAAGCGTATATTGGTGCTTTTGTGGTGCTGTGCTTTTCTGCTTTTGTTCGAGACATGTTCTTTGTCCCTGTCTTCCGTTTGCGTTGGCCTTTTTCCTCCTGTGCCTGATCGCCTTGTCCGTTCTCCGCTCCGCCCGGATGTCCGGGAACGATAATGACGCATGACGTGACAAGCGCATGGAACACCACAGAGAAGAAGTAGAGAAAAGAGAGGCTGGGCTCTTTCCAAAAAAGAAAGTGACTTGCACGTGACACGACCCGTGGGGGGAAGGTTACCCCACACAACAGGTAAGAGGCAAATTGGCACAGAACGGACGAGCTCGTGCACATAGATAGGCAACACGCCCCCATACGACAGTCCACACATCCGGCGCGGGTGTTCTCCGGTAGTCCCGACGCGTTGTAGTCCGTATGCCTAGAATGGGGGCTCCCAACTCCCGCGTTGTCCAGTATCTACGGCCGCAAATACGGTACTGGGGCTGGAGTACGTATCTTATCATATGCTTAAGTGTACTTCTTTCTTCTGATTCTTTACCTACGTTTCGGCCCTACCGGATGCCGTCCTGCTGGGACTTTTTGTATCGCAAAAAAGTTGTTAGCCCATCTGGGTGCCGAAGCGCCAGCCCCCCAAGCTGGTTCTTTGTTGGAACATAAGCAATATGTTTCAATCTGACGAACCCGATCGCTTTGCGCGCCCACAGCAGATCGGGACCCGCGATCCGTCTTTATTGTCATCATAAATGTTAGACATCTCTAGCTGGGACCACAGTGGGACTATGTCTATGATAATCCTGACGCAAGGTTGCCGCGGCACTCCGCGGTCAGTTTTGGCACTTTGCGTGCGGCGCTCACTAGACAAGCACGAGCAGTCAAGCAGACGAGTTGGCATCAAGCAGTCTCATAATACTTCTACAGCTTCGCCGGCAGCTTCTCCTCCGACGCCTTGTATTCGGCAAACTTGGCCTCCTGGTCGCCGTCCATGTACCGCCACTCAAAGGCCGGCTCCGCCTCGCGCGGCACGTCCACCACGCTGCGCTGGTGGCTAAACGTGTCGATGCTCGCCTTGCCGTGGTACGCGCCCAGCCCGCTCGCACCAACACCGCCAAACGGCAGCAGCGGCACAGCAATCTGCGTCATTGTGTCGTTGAGACTGACGCCGCCCGACCGCGTGTGTGCCACAAAGTAGTCGAGCTCGGACCGGTCCTCGCTCATCACGTACAGCCCCAGCGGCTCGTCCATGACGCCCTCAATCGTGCGGCACGCCTCCTCGGGTGTCTTGTAGCGCAGCAGCGGCAGCACCGGGCCAAAGATCTCGTCGCTCATCAACGAGTCGGCTGGCGTCACGTCGGCCACAATCGTCGGCGGGATGAAGCAGTCGCTGCGGTCCGCCTCATCTGCGCCGCCGCACACGATCCGGCCCTTTGTGCCACGCAGCAACTTCATGATGCGGTCCCAGTGGTTGACATTGACAATGCGGCCCATACGGCCGTCTTCGCGCGGCTGCTCCGCGAAGAGCACCTTGGTCGCTGCCAGCAGTGCCGCCACAAAGGCATCGTACACGTCCTCGTGCACCAGCGCGTAGTCGGGCGCCACGCACGTCTGCCCGGTGCACACAAACTTGCCCCAAGTCAGCCGCCGCGCCGCCAGCGCCAGGTCCGCCTTGGCCGTCACAATCACGGGGCACTTGCCGCCCATCTCGAGCGTGCACGGCGTGTGCGTGCGTGCCGCTGCTGTCGCCACAATCGCGCCCACACGCGCACTGCCCGTGTAAAACACGTGGTTGTACCGATGGCTCAGCAGCGCCGTGGCTGTCGCCGCCGCGCCGTTGACCAGCCCGTAGCACGAAGTGTCCAGATAGCGCGGCACCAGCTCCGCCATGGCACGCGCCGTATACGGCGCCTGCTCAGGCGGCTTCATGATACCTGTGCAGCCCGAGGCGATGGCGCCCAGAAAGGGCGATGCCGTGAGGAAGAACGGGTAGTTCCAGGCACTGTCTGTTAGCACATGTGCAGCACTATTAGTGAAAGAGCTCACCCAATCACAAGAACAACTCCCTTTGGCTGCCGGAGAATCTTGGGCTGCAAGCCCTCAAAGGCCGGGGGCACGTGGGGCGACTCCGGCGCCAAGTAGGCGTCCATGTTGTTGAGCAGGTGGACGACCTCATTCTTGAACAGGCCGATCTCGAGGCCCTGTGCTTCAACCTTTGGCTTGCGCAGATCCTTGTAAAGACATTCGCGCAGGTACTCCTCGTTTTCCTGGTGGGTTAGCAAAGGAAGGAGAATAAGAGAAGTTATTGCTTACATCAGCAAGACGCCAGAACTGCCGGAGCTGCTCCTTGCGAAACTCAATGGGAATCGTCTTGCGGGAGGCAAACGAGGCCGACACCTTGTCAAAGACGGCCGCAATGTCCGTCGCCGGAGTATCCTCAATCACTAGCGCCATGTTGTCAGACGATGTTCTGCTGATGTGGTGCTGTTGTCTGCCCCAACAGACGGCGAGGCGGCTATTTGACTTTGGGCGGATGAATGCGACAATCGCGAATCTGATAAGGTGAATCGGCCGTCGGGCGAAGTCGCGCGCGAGAATGGGGCAAGAGTGGTCTTATCGGGCGCCGGAATAGCTGCTGTGTAATCGTAGCTTTTATAGAGCGGTTAGTGGTAGCTTGGCGAGAGAGTGGCAGAGAGTGGCAGTCGTTTCGCCAAATCAACATGGATATTTCGACGCTGGACGGAAAGACGTTCGACTATGTTGTCGTTGGGGGTCAGTACCTGTGCCTTGCTCACGTTCCTCACTGACATTCAGGTGGCACTGCGGGGTGCATCATCGCTTCGCTCGTCGCCCAGCAGCTGCCGCACTGCAGCGTCCTGGTGCTAGAGGCCGGTCCGGATGACTCAGCAGACCCCGACAACCAGGTGCCGGGCCTGACCAAGCCCAAGTTTATGAGCGAGGACGGTAATTGGCTATACAAGACAGCACCACAGGTAGCTCTGGGTGGCCGTGAAATCATCTATCCGCGCGGCCGTGGTTTGGGTGGTTGCTCGTGCGTCTCCGCGTTCCATCGTGTCGCGCCATTCTAATCTGACATCTAGGGCCAACAACTTCATGGGCTGGGTCAAAGGCCCCCGTGAAGACTGGGATACCTGGGCCGAGCTCTCGGGCGATCCGTGGTGGGCCTGGGACAATGTCAAAAAAGTGTTCAAAGAGGTGAGCGTCAGTCCCTCCTTGGTCATAGTGCTCTGCTGACCGCCAAGATTGAGAATTTTGACGCAAGCTGCCCGTTGGGCATGGAGCATTATGCCCGGCCGACGCCTGGAATCCACGGAAAGGGCGGACCAGTGGGCATCAGCTTCGGACCAGAGTGGCTGCCCGTCGTGCCAGCCTGTCTAGACGGCTTTGCGCAGCTCGGCCATGTCCGCAACACGGACAACAATGACGGCGACGCCCTCGGCTACTCGCTTGTGCAGTTTTCCGTGATTGGGGGCGAGCGCGTGACGAGCACAACAGCCTTTCTCAACGGGACGCGGCGGCAGTCGCTGGCCAATCTGACTATCCAGACAAATGCGCTGTGTGGCCGGGTGCTGTTTGCCGGCAGCCGGGCCGTCGGCGTCGAGGTGCTGCGTACGGCGCCGAAAACAGACGCCGAAAAGGAACAAAAGGCCAAGGTCATGGTGCGCTCGGAAATCATCGTGTCGGGCGGCACGTTTCAGTCGGCCCAGCTGCTGTTGCTCTCGGGCGTGGGCCCGGCAGAGGACCTGTCCAAGCTAGCCATCCCCGTCGTGGCGGATCTGCCCGTCGGCCGCCACATTCACGACCACACGGCGCTGGCGTGCGAGTATTTCGTTGACACCAAGCTCGGCGGCCACAATCCTGTGCTGTGCTCGCCGACGGCACTGGCCGCGGCGCGCGAAGAGTGGGCGACCAAGCGCACAGGACCACTGGCCATGTACGGTGCGAGTGCCGCTGTGTCGTTCCCTCGCCTGCCGTCTGTACTGTCGTCGGCCGAGCTCGGCCGTGTGGACACCGCCACGCAGCAGTATTATCACACGGCCGGCCGTCCCAGCACTGAAATCTGGGTGCACTCGGGTCCGCTCTTCTTTCAAGGATCGTGTCCGCCCGATGCCAACGTGCTCGCCATCGAGGGTCTGCAGCAAAACTGTCTCAGCGAGGGCGTGTTGACACTGAAAAGCCGCAATCCGCGCGATCTGCCGCACGTCGATCCGGCCTATGCCACGCACGAGCTGGACCGCCGCGTGGCCATCGAGACGGTGCGCGAGATCCTGCGGCTAGCGGCCACGCCCGCGATGCAGGCCATCATCGAGGGGCCGCTGCTGGTACCAGCTGGCAAATCAGAAAAAGACATTGATGCGTTTGTCAGCGAGAACCTCACGCAGGGCTTCCACAGCATGGGCAGCTGCGTCATGGGCCGCGCTGACAACCCGGCCGCCGTCGTGACCAGCGACATGCGCGTGCGCGGCCTACACGGCCTGCGTGTGGCCGACATGAGTGTCTGTCCCGTTTTAACTTGCAATCACACGCAAGTCAATGCCTATATGATCGGTCTTCGCTGCGCCGAGTTGATTGTGGCCGATGCCCAGGCGCGATCGAGGTTGTAGGCGTGCGTATTGGAGAGGATCGACGGAGGCTGTTGTTTGAGTGACTGCTGTCTCGATGCAAGATGTTACGATCAGGATGGAAGGATGAAGCAGAAAGCGAAAGCAGAGTGCAGAATGAGACACGTTGCGAATTGCGAAATGTCACTATTTAACGTTGGTCGTTCCTACCTCTTGAATGACCGCATTACGTAAGCCACGCCGGTCAAGTTCCGCGCGTCGCATTCACCATTTCCAATTCTCATCACTCTTCGACATGGCGCCGACCGATGAAGCCCGCGCACGCCGCCGCCTGCAAAACCGCCTAGCCCAGCGACGATATCGATGTGAGTTTTTGACGCGAAGGTGAAGGTGACTCGTTGCTTTTCTGACAGCATAGGGAAACACAACAAGCAGACCGACAAGCCGTTCAATTTGACCAGCTTGTCTGGCTTGCCGACACAAAGTCCCACAACACAGAATATTGCCTCGGCTGCCGACTACGATACAGACACAGCCACTCGAGACGGAACGAGCCAGATCGCCGTCTCCTCCGGCGAAGAGCAAGGCTAATCCTGCCATCGCGAAATGCCGTTTTCAGCTTCTCGGAAATCCTTTGATGGGGTATTGATAGCGGTCGTACGTCTGCACTGTGAGGTGGATCGGCAAGCTTAATCACACAACAAGGGGCATGAACTTGCGATGTTACTCTAGGTTCGGGATACATAAACAAAACAACGCACCCAGTGCAAGTGGGTCACCAACCTGACCAATCACCATTGGTTAGTCGAAGCCCTAGTCCTGTTGGCACAGTGTGGCGGCAGGTCCGTCTGATATCAAAAAGGTGCATTAGGTAAAATAATCTAGCTATATGTCGATCCACACGAGACGGATAAAAACAAAAGGTACAAGTGAATAGGTGTAGATTAGCTGTTGAATGCAAGTCACTCTAGATCCTGTACGTCCTCCTCTTGGTGGAAGATATACAATTGATCTGTTGGTGAAGCTGCTTGTCTCCTCCAAAGTACGAAACACACAGATTGGTGGGCAAATTACTCCTGTAGGGACCGCTCCTCGCGCTACCCCTATCTTTCGGATCATGCCCAGCAGCCACGTGTGCCCACACGTGACCACGCGGGCGCCCACAGCGCTCCCAGACGCATTTATACCGACACTATACGAATTATTTCACCCCCATAACACGTGACCATGACCAATGTCATCTAACATCTGACAAATCCATCTCTGCTCTTGGGCAATTTCTGGAGTGGATCGAAAAAGTCTTGACCTTGCACAGCCTGATTCCCAAAGCTTCGGAGACTTTTTATTTCAGCCGAGTCCGCCGGAGCCACTTGAGGTCGCTGACGGTCCGGCGATCTAATTGGACAGCCGGGACGATCGACGACCCGCCTCTCTGTCGTGATTAGATAAAAGTGGCACTTCGGACGAATCCAACGGAGCTGTCCCTTTCAATGGGCCCCATTTGGCTCCTGACGAGGAGTATAAGTACAGGCGTCCAGGGACAGCTGGCAGATTCCAATATCTACGCAACAAATACAAATCTCTCACGATGAAATCAGCACTCATTACTGGTTGCAGCCCCGGCGGTATAGGCGAGGCTCTTGTACGAGCGTTCCGCGACAAGGGCTTCTACGTGTTTGCAACTTTGCGCAACGTCGAAAAAGCTGGCGCCCTGCGGCAACTGAGCAACGTCGAGGTGCTGCCCCTCGAGGTGACATCCACCGAGTCGATCCGAGCAGCAGCGGCGGCAGTGGCCAAGCACACGGGTGGCTCGCTCGACGTGCTGGTCAACAATGCAGGCGCGGACTTTGTCATGCCGCTGCTGGACGTCGACATTGATGCGGCAAAGCACCTCTTCGACGTCAACGTGTGGAGTATCCTCGCCACGACGCAGGTGTTTGTGCCGCTGCTAGTGGCCGCCGAGGGCGAGGGTGCCGTTCTCAACATCACGTCCACGGCTGCCGTGCTGTCGTTTGCATATGCCGGTATCTACAGCAGCTCCAAGGCAGCCGCCAGCCAGATTTCCGAAACGCTGCGCATCGAGCTGGCGCCGCTAGGTGTGCGCGTGCTGACGGGCCTCCTCGGCGCCGTGCACACGCCGATCCACGTCAACGCCGGGCCGCTGCAGCTGCCCCCGACATCCTACTACCGCGCCGTCGAGGAGACGATCCGGCAGCAGCGCGCGGGCGAGCTAAAGCCGGGAGCGCTGCCGCCCGACGTCGTGGCGCAACGGCTGGTGCGGGACGTCCTGGGCGGCAAGACGGGCACGCTCTGGCGCGGCGGATTTGCCACGATCATCCGCCTTCTGCGGGCAGTGTCGCCGTGGCTGTTAGAGTATATGGTTAACCAGGACAAGAAGCTGGAAGTGGTCAAGACAAGCCAAGCAGCGCGGCAGTAGTATAGTAATTCCGATGCGGCGTTACTGGCGATCAGCGGCGGTTTGATTCTCCGGATTACAAAGCACCTCTGATAAGGCTGGTCGAGCATTCCCGTCTGTCTCCTATCGTTCTGTCTTTCTCTTCTCGTTCGCTCTCTCTGTTCTTGTGTGTCCTCCACCATGTCTGGCCTCGGCTTTTCCTGCGCTCTTATCACCGGCGGCGGCGGCGGCCTCGGCAAGGCTCTGGGCGCCCACTTTGTGCAGCACGGCAAAAAGGTTATTCTCGCCGGCCGGACGGAGAGCAAGCTGAAATCGGCGGCAGCTGAGATTGGCGCCGCCGACTATTACGTGCTGGACACGGGTCGCGTGGCGACGATCCCGGCCTTTCTCACGACGCTGCTGGCCCGTCACCCCGACGTCGACTGCCTCGTCAACAATGCCGGCGTCCAACGGCCACTTTATCTGGTCGAGGACGCAGCGGCCGATTTTCTGGCCAAGGCCGACGAGGAGATTGACATTAACATCCGCGGGCCGATGCACTTGACGCTGGGCCTGTTGCCGCACTTTCGCAGTTTGGCACAGGGCGCCACCATTGTCAACGTGTCGTCCATTCTCGGCTTTGTGCCGCTGTCCGTCATCAACCCAGTCTACAACGGTACCAAGGCGTGGCTGCACTTTTGGACCATGGCCGCGCGGTCGCAGCTGGCGCGTGCGGGCTATGAAAAGATCAAGCTGGTCGAGATTGCGCCGCCGGCCGTGGGAACAGATTTGCACCGGGACCGGCCGGATCCGGACGACAACAAAAAGTTCAAGAACCCGGAGGCGCTGACGATTGAGGAGTTTATGGCGTATGTGGCGGCAGGCTTTGAACGGGGCGAGCAGACGATTGCGCCGGGCAAAAGCGAGGCTGTTGTGACGGCGTGGTACCGGGAATTTGGCGAGCAGTACGAGAAGGTGACGGGGACAAACGGGGGAAGGTGAAGGGAAATGTAACGTAGTCATCGTGGAAAGAAATATGCGTAGGAACTCAGGAGCGTTTTGCTAGCTGCAAAATGGTCAACGCAGCAGCTGGACCGTGTTTCCTACGCCTCCACCAGCTCCAAGCCGGGGTCCAGCGCCTGTAGTGCTGCTACTAGCACAGTCCCGTACTGTCGCCGGTACGTCATCGCCAACTTCCGGCAGTGCCGGTCCAACCGTCGACTCTCTTCCCGGTCGTCATCGTCCTCCTCGTCTTCATCCTCTACCTCGCCCGCGACGAACCGCTCATAGTCTCCCGCCGCCTTGGCAAAGAGCGTTTCGCGCATCCGCTCCTCCAGCGCCGCCAAGGGCCCGTCCACCGGCGTCGCCAACACCCGGTCCAGGACCGCCGTCCGCTCCGTCGCCGTCGCCGGTGCCTGGGCCAGTGCCAGGGCCGCCACATCCTCGGCCGTCAGCAGCTGCGTGCAGAGGTCCCAGAGGAGCGCGTCCTCGAAGCGAGAATATGCGGGGACGAGCGTCGCACCAGCCGGCCGCGGCCATTGCCGCGCTGCGCCGACCACGGAGCTGGGGTCGTCGAGCGGGCGGAGGGCAAGTAGAAAGTCCGCGTGCTCCGGCCGGGCCGCGGTCGGCTGCACGGCCGTCCGCTTCCGCAAGTGGACATAGTCATTGTGTAGCGCCGCCGTCGGTGGCAGCACAAAGCCGTAGCCCAGGAGCAGCTCGCTGTTGGTCTTGTGGCCGTAGTGGTTAAAGACTTGCGCGCCGCTGCCGTAGGACTGCTGCACGCAAAAGGCGACGCCCGGCGTCGCCTCCCCGGCGGCGCCGGGCTCCCACGTCACCCGCGCCGTCGGGTCGTGGTTGCCCAGGTCCAGCACCGGCAGCAGGATTGAAAAGTCGTCCATCTGGCAGGCCGCCGGGAGCGTCGGCATCGTCCACGGGCGGCGACTATGTTCTTGTTCCGGCCCTTGTTCTGGACCAGCCGCAGCGCCGCGCAGGACCGCCTGGTCCGCGGGACTGAGCACCAGCGACGGCCGGAAGCTGCGGCTGGTGAAGATGCAGTACGCCCAGTGGTACAGCCGCGGCGAAAAGACGGCGGCGTCAAAGCCCGCCGCGGTCAGCGCCTGCTGTGCGGCGGCATACTCGCGCTCCAACGTGGCCCGCATCTCGGCCGCCGCGATGCCGGCATTCGTGCCCACCAGCAGGTCCTCTGGTGCCGTCGCCTCCGCGGACCACAGCGCCGGCAGCACCCATGCGGCCACGCTGTCCGGTGGCGGCAGCAGTGCAATGTACGGGTGCCAGTGCGACGCCGGGCCGAGCAGATACTGCTGCATCAGACAGTACCGGCCGAGGACGTGGGGCGGGGTCTCGCGGACAAAGGCGGGCGGCAGGGCCAGGTCGCTGGACGCGGCACTGTGCGCCGTGCCGAGCGGCCCATTGGCGAGGACGTTGAGGTACGACAGCGTCGTCTGCAGCGGACAGTAGACGGCCGCTTCGCCTGGCGCGAGCTGCGCGCCACGGCGCACCCGCAGCGACATGCCCGTGGTGGCATCCCAGAAGATCTCGACGGCGGCGTGCACGCGGCCACCGTGTGCCGTGTGCCAGTCCAGCAGCTGCTGGATCGGTTTGTCCGGGTCGAGAGACGTCATGGTGCTGTGGCGCATCGGCAGAGAAGGAATTTCCGATGCGCTTTGCCTCGCCAATATCACGTGATCCAATCATGGGCAGGAAAAGAGCTCTACGCATACCATCCATCTACTCTACTGAACCTCTCTACTCCATCGACACAATCTTGTCGGCTACGGCAAAGGTGGCGTCCGTCTTGGCGCGCACCTCGTCCACCGTCACGCCGGGCGCCAGCTCCGTCAGCGTGAGCGTGCCCTTTTCGCGGTTGACCTCAAAGACACACTGTCTGGTTAGCAACGTACAAATACTGTCGCACACTGTACGTACCAGGTCCGTGATGATCGTGCTGACGACACGCGCGCCCGTCAGCGGCAGAATACAGTCCTGCACAATCTTGGGCTTGCCATCCTTGGCCACGTGCTCGGTGGCGACGACAATTTTGGTGCGGTCCGGGTTCGAGACCAGGTCCATGGCGCCGCCCATGCCCTTGAAGATCTTGCCGGGGATCATGAAGTTGGCGAGATCGCCGCAGGCGGAGACTTGGAGAGCCTAGATAGTCAGCGATCTGCAGTCTGCGTTTCTCGCACATACGCACCCCCAGAATCGACACGTTCACGTGGCCGCCGCGGATCATGGTAAACGACTCGGCGCTGTCAAACGTCGCCGCGCCCGGCACGAGCGTGACCGTCTCCTTGCCAGCGTTAACAATATCGGCGTCGACCTCGCTCGGGAGGGGATACGGACCCTGTCGGTTAGTAGGTGTCGATCTCACGGGGACAGCAGCACGGCGGCAGCCGGATGGAAGCATACCATGCCCAGGATGCCATTCTCCGACTGGATCCACACAATGTGGCCCTTTGGCAGGAACGACGGCGCCAGCGTCGGAATGCCGACGCCGAGGTTGACGTAGAAGCCGTGCTTCAGCTCCTTGGCGGCCCGCCGCGCGATGCGGTACCGGTGCTCGAGCTTCGTGTTCGTCGGCGCCGGCAGCTCGCCGTCGCCCTCGGCCCGCGTCTTGACCAGCTCAATCGTCTTGGGCACTGTCGCCGGCACGATGCGGTCGACGTAGATGCCGGGCAGGTCGACCTCGCCCGGGTCGATCTCGCCCACCTCGACCAGGTTCTCGGCCTCGACAATCGTCACCTTGGCCGCCTTGGCCATGAGCGTGCCAAAGGCCTTGGTCGTGTAGCGGAACACACAGTTGCCCGCCTTGTCAACCTTGTACGCCCGCATAATGGCCACGTCGCCGGGCAGCGCCGTCTCCATCAGAAATGTGCGCCCGTCAAACTCGCGCGTCTCCCGCGCGTGGCCGCGCTCCAGCACCGTGCCCCCGGGGCCGTTGCGCACCGGAATGTCGCCCGTCTGCAGCAGCGTCTGCGCGCCCGTCGGCGTGAAAAAGGCCGGAATGCCGCTGCCAGCCGCCCGGATCCGCTCCGCCAGCGTGCCCTGCGGACACAGCTCGACGGCAATCTTGCCGCTCAGGTAGTTCTTCTCCAGCAGCTTGTTGTTGCCCAGGTACGAGATGATCACCTTGTCAACCATGCCCGCTGTCGTCAGGTCCGACAGCCCGCCCTTGCCCTCGACGCCCGCATTGTTCGACACGGCCGTCAGCGACTTGAGCGACTCAGGGCCGCGGCGCTTGAGGGCGTCAATGATGGTGACTGTCGGTCAGCGGGACGCACAACAATGCGAGCCATAACGAAAACCCACCCGCCACGCCGCACAGTCCGAAGCCGGCGCTCAGAATGGTCGAGCCGCTCTGAATGTCGGCCACGGCGTCGTCGGCGCTCTTGAACACCTTCGGGTTCGCCGGGTCAGCGCCCACCACTGTCGGCGTCGCACCCGCATCCGTCTTGAATGTCCGCAGCCCGGCCACAGCACACCGGCGCGCCGGCCAAGCCACCACACGCGACAGACCCAGCGGCTGTGCTCTGGCCGCTGTCAGTCGACCGGCCGCGGCCTGCGGGCCCAGCGCTGCCAGCGTCCGCACAGTCTGTCGTGAAGCGAGTGTTCGTGCCATGGTGTCGTCGTCACGTCGTCTTGGTTCTGGTCAGAGACTGCAGACTTTTCTCTCCTGTCTCTGACTTTTCCGTGTGGTCGGGGAAAGTCCAAGAGAGAGGTAGGAACTCGGACGGGAGCCGAGAAATAGTGGACTAACGGTGCGCTTGCCGTACACAGTCTGCACTGTGGGCGCATACGGTCTATGTGGACCACATCCCGGTTTATCCACACAATTTAGTAGTGCGGCTGTTGGTCCCAAGTCGCAACACAGTGCGGGAATTCTTAGCATAGCTTAGATAAACTCTTGCTTATCCGCAAACGGAAAGTATGACGTCGGCTTTTTCGGCAGCTCTGGGGAGAAGCAAGACGGATCAGTCGAATCGGAGCGCCAGAGACAACAAATTCGCTGTACGGAACACGGAAACTACTGTGCTGGACGGTGGTATGCTAACCACACCGCCGTTGGATAGCCGGCTAGCCGGGTCGAGACCGGCAGCCTCCGTTGCAAGTGCCGAGTGCTGCGCCAAACTACGGAAAAAGCCAGAGAACGTCAGCCGAGAAGATCTTAACAGTCTGGCCAGGCCCAGAAAGCGAACGGAAAAAGGAGCGAATGAACGGAAAATACACTGACTGGACACATTTCACGCATACTGCCACGGCTGGGGCCAACCACAACAGTCAGTTGTCTGCTGACAGCGTGGTTTCGGATTGTTCGGCTTCCTACTGTGCTCGCCCTGCCTTGCGCACAAACATTGCCAGCAATTTGTATGCGGCAGGCTCTAGCATTTGTGGCGTCCAGGTTCGGGAAATCGGAGGCGCCGGGAGTTGCAGGAGTCTGTTATTATTATTATTATTAGTTATTGCTTTTGCGTCAGTTGGGGTCCGTGCTTTCCCACGTGACCCATACCCGCTGGGGGGTCTCAGACGTGCCAAGCGCCATGCGGCAGATCTGGCGCCCTTGGGCGCCTTGATGCCCAGGCTGGCAGTTTCTATGTACATGAAGAGGAGAGAGGGGAAGCGAAAGGAGAAAAAGGAGCAGGAAAGAGCAGTTTTGTGGTTTCCGCGTCTTGTCTGACGCTTCCACATGCCCTGTGAGAGGGCGGTTACAGTCCCGGGTACCGGTTATGGGGGCAGATGTCCTGGAAGAAGCGTGACTCCTGGACGAAGTCTCCAAACAGTTTGCTTCCCTTTTCCGTACCTAGGACGTCCTGGATGGTGAGCCTCGGAAATCCGGACTGCAGGACCTTGGTTTTGCGTCTGGCAACTGTGCAGTAGAAGAAGTGGATTGGGGACTTGTCCCTTTTGCACTTGCACTGTAGTTCCGCATCCTCGTGCTTGAACCGTTCGTGATAGGCCTTGAAGTCCCCGTGGCCCGTGCGGGCGGCGAGGAGCCAGCCAAGAGTTTTCCTAGAGAACCCCAGTTCTGGGGGGACTTTTTTGGCCAGGGGGATGGCCAGGTCAGCATAGCTGGTAGGGGCATGAGAGGCCCACCAAGCGTTAAATGCCTGTTGTCTCCAGGGTTTGACCGCGTTCTTGACGTGCGCCAGAGAGGCGGCCGGTCTTGTCGGGGCAGTTGCAGGAGTCTGTGTCGTTGGGTTGCGTTGACCGGCACGGGCCAGATCACGTGGTCAGGAAGAGCCAATATTATTCACGTGATCTTGCCTTCCTGCGACCGGAAACGGAAAAACGAGGTTCGATTCTTCCTCGCCCCTGATTCGCCGGAATCGCATCAAATTTTTCTTCGCGCTAAGGGGAAACATCTCCCGACCCCATGACCTGTCTACTCATAATGTCTTGTAGAAACCGCACTCCATCATTGTCGCATTGCTGCTGTTGATCACCGCGACCGCGCCGCTGCAACGACAATAGCCACTGAAGAGCGAGCGCATCCTCGTCATCGACTTCTTTCTCTTTGACCCTCTCTCGGCCTTGCTTGCGACTCGACTTTTCATCAGTCGATAATTTGTTGGACAATCTTCTTCTGCTGCCTCTTCTGCTGCCGTCTTCTGCTGCCGTCTTCTGCTGCCGTCTTCTGCTGCCGTCTTCTGCTGCCGTCTTCTGCTGCCGTCTTCTGCTGCCGTCTTCTGCTGCCTCTTCTGCTGCCGTCTTCTGCTGCCGTCTTCTGCTGCCTCTGCTGTGTGCCTCCTCGTGACGAGTCGCCGTATCTGGTCGCCTGGATCGTGTTTTTGCGGACGCTGTAAGACCACAGGGCGAGAGTACTGAGCAAACTGAATACTACTATTGGCTACTGGACCATCTTGCATGCAACCCGCTTAGTCTCGTGCTCGCACTCTCAGAAGCACTTCAGTCTGTTCTCGTTTCTCGGTGCCCCTTGTTTTGTTGCCCCAGAGCGCGGACTACCGTGAGCCAAACGGCCAGAAAAAAAAAAGAAGCTCTGTCCTGGAGACGTTGTGAGACGACAAAGAAGCAAGCAAGACATTACCATGGCGGAATACACCAATCTCGAGTCCATATTGGCGACTCTCGGTAAGTCCAGTCCGAACCCAGTCCTGATCCCGTGGGCTCCAGACGTGTGGCCAGCTTGAAAAGTGAAAAGTCCTGCTCGCATGCTTGCTTTTGCCCTTCCTGTCTCTGCGTATATGTTGTCCTGCTGTCCTGCTGCAGCCCACGTCTCCTGTCCGTCCGTCCTGAATCGTGTCTGACATACTGTTGCCATCGGAACAGCCGCACAAAAGCCGCAGGCCTCCACGCCCCCCCAGAACCAGGCGCCGTCCTACCCTCCCGGCGTTCCGCCCGGCGCCCCCGGCAGTGCTCCGTACCAAGCTGCGCCCCCGGCTGGCTACCAATATCCGCAGCCGACGTCGAGCGGCAGCCTCGACCTGGGCTCCTCCGTCAAGCCAACCACCTCGGGCAACGTCAGCATCCAAGAGGCCATTGCCCGCGCAAAGGCCCACGCCGCCCAGAACGGCGTCACCCCCTACGACCGCCCCATTACCTACTCGGCCGCGCCGCCCGCTGGCCCGCCTTCCAACGCGCGGCGGTACCGCAACTCGCGCTCACGCTCGCCTCCGCCCGCACGCCGCGGCGGTGGCGGTGGTGGCGGCGGCGACGGCTACCGCAGCGGCAGCAATCCATACCGGGACGAGCGTCGGGATGACCGTGGCGATCGCGGCGACGACCGCGGCTACTCGCCGGCATCGCGTGGCCGTGACCGGGACGACCGCTTCTCCCCCCGTGGCGGCAACGGCGGCCGGCACCGGTCGCCTGCCGGTCGGGGCGGCGAGGATGTGACGGAGACGATTGAGATCCCGGCCAACTTGGTCGGCCTTATCATTGGCCGGCAGGGCGAGAATCTCAAGCGCGTCGAGCAGGAGAGCCGCTGCCGGGTGCAGTTTTTGGCTGCTGCCAGCCCCGACGAGGAGACGCGGCAGTGCAAGATTACGGGACCGCGGGAACAGCGGATCGTGGCGCGCAACGCCATCACCGCCATGATCGAAGACAGCGGCATGAGCGCCGGGCCGCGGGGGACGGGTGGCGGTAGCTCGCGCGGTGGCCCGTCCGGCGGTGCATCCGGTGGCGCGGCTGGCGCAACCATTCTCAAGGAGGGCGAGGAGTGCATACAGATCATGGTGCCAGACCGGACGGTGGGCCTGATTATAGGACGGGGCGGCGAGACGATCCGCGACCTGCAGGAGCGCAGCGGCTGCCACATCAACATTGTCGGCGAGGCCAAGAGCGTCAACGGTTTGCGACCGGTTAACCTGATTGGCGAGCGCGCCATGACGAACCAGGCCAAGGAGCTCATCATGGAGATTGTCGACAGCGACACGCGCACGTTCAACGGCGGCGGTGGACCGGGCGGCGGCGGTAGCGCCCAGGGCGGACTGGGCGGAGCAGGCGGTGGCGCACCCTTCCGCGGCGGCGGTGAGCGGGAGGGTGCATTTGGCGGCGGCGCCGGTGGTGGCGGTAGCGGTGGCTACAAGGGCGGCTTTGGCGGTGGCGGCGGCGGCGAACGCGCGACCGATTCCATCTTTGTGCCGTCCGAGGCGGTCGGCATGATCATCGGCAAGGGCGGCGAGACGATCCGGGAGATGCAGACGCAGACGGGCTGCAAGATCAACGTGTCGCAGACGCCGGGCGCCAACGAGAACGAGCGCGAGGTCGGGCTGATTGGCAGTCCGCAGGCGATTGAGATGGCCAAGGCGGCGATTGAGGAAAAGGTCGATGCGGTGCGCCAAAAGAACAGCGGTGGGCCAGGCGGACGACGTGGTGGGTACCAGCAGCGGGACTATGACAACTCGGGGTACGGTAGTGGCGGCGGCGGCGGCGGCGACGGCGGCGGGCGTGGTGCCGGTGGCTATGGTGGCAGCAGCGGTGCGCCGGCGCCGCCGCAGGGCGCTATGGGCGGTGCCAGCGACGACCCGAATGCGGATCCCTACGCACCGTACGGCGGCTATGCGGCCTATGTAGCGATGTGGTACCAGGCGCTGCAGCAGCAGCAGTCCGGGGGGGCGCCAGAGGGGCCGTGAGCGCCTTTTGTCTTTCTTGTTTTCTTGTACTCTGTTCTTGTGTTGTCTGGCTCTCTTTCCTCTTTTCTCATCCGTGCGGGCCGGGTGGCTGTCTTGTCGCGGCCGTCTGGAGCCTTGGTTTCTTGTGGAAAACGGGCGGCTGTTTGCATTTCGCACGTCCTGTCAGAGGACCGGATCGGGTTGGCTATGTGGTTTGCATTGCATGACTGGGCAGTGCGTGTGAACAGGACCAATGAATGGACCCATGAATGGATCAAATGAAAATCGTAGACGAGAAACGTGAACAAAAACGTCTACGTTGCACGGCAAAACGGCAAAACAATGTAACAACAAATCGTCGACAAGACTCAAGGTAAAAAACAACTACCTGCAAAGCACGTCCACATACTCCCGCCGCCGCAACATGTAGGACGACTCAATGTCGTCCCAGCGCCCCTTGCGCATCGGGTCCAGCACGCGCAGCCTGGCCAGCCACTCGCGCGCCTCGAGCAACTCGTTGGAGTCCAGCGGCCGCTCCATCATCTTGGCCACGGCAATGGTGTACTCGAGCAGCGCCTCGTAGATCCACTTGACCTTGTCGTAGTCCGTGAGCAGGTCGCGGATGTCGTCGAGCTCGCGCGCCACGTACGTCAAGCGCTCCTCGAGTGAGAGGTGCGGCGCAATCGTCGGCCGGCCAATGTAGTCAGTCAGGTTGATCATGAGGAACTGGTGGTAGAACCAGAGCGATTGATCTTCGGGGCCGACGTTGAGCGCGTCGCGGATGAGGCCGAGTTCTGTGGGTCAGAAAAAGATGAGGGCAGGGAAGGGGACAGGGAGGAAACAGAACAACAAACGCACCCGCATTCAAAAAGTCGGCCCGCGCTAGATCGCTCGCCCGCCGCTCCTCCAGCAGCCGCGGGATCAGCTTGCTCCGGTTGTGCCACGCCGAAAAGTTGGACAGGTCTCGGTGCACCATCTTGGTCGTGTAGTCAAACTCAGACTCGACCAGGCTGGTCGGCACGCCTGTCGGGCTCAGCACCGCGCTCTCGAGCTGCTCCACGACCTGCCGTCGGTAGCCCCATGCGTGAAAGTTGCGGCGGTCGTGCATCAGCATCTTGGAGTCCAGCGCCAGCTCCTCCTCCCAGATCTGCCGCGCTGTCGCCACGTCCAGCCGCAGCACGGCCTGCTGCAGCACCCACAGTCGGAAAGACCAGATCCAGTAGCACTTGGGGAATTCCATCAGCAGCGGAACGGTGAACTGGAGCTCGTTGGTGAGGGCGTGGACGTCATTTTCCATCTCCACGAGCCGTCTTTCTTCCTCCCGCGCCTGCCTCTCCTGCCTCTCATGCTCCTCCTTCTCCCGTACTTCCCTCTCCTTCTCATTCTCCTCACAAGACGGCCCGGATGTTTCCCCAGTCAATGGCTGGCTCGGCGGGGTCGCCACCCAAGACATAGGCAATGATGCGCCGGTAGAGCACTGTGTTGCTGCGGATGGAGATGAACTCGAACAGGCCGCCGAGGACGGCCACCCAGAGCGCGGCTTTGATAAAAAGGAGTAGATTAGGCATCGCCTGCGGGCGTTCCATACTGTGTAGTACTCGGGATTGAGCCGCAGCAGCCGCGTCGTGAGGTAGAACGTGTCCAACCCGTACGAGTTCTGCACGGTCAGCCATGGATAATTTTCTCAGCCGTCTTGCACACTCCCTCGCCGAATCATCGCCCATCCATCGCCCACCTACAATGTGCTGCAGCTGCTCCTCGAGCGCTCGGTACGTCCTGATTCGCTCGGCGTCCAGCCGCTTTTGTTCGTCCGATCGTGTCCGGGGGCCGCGCGCGATGCCGTGCTGTTACATTAGTAGATGCTCGCACGACAAGACGCACAGGATCGATGCCAAACACGTACACTCGCCATGACGCCTGGATGTTGTCGATGATGCCGGCGAGCTCGCCGCCTTGCCCGCAATCGGGCTACCCCACCTAGTCCCACAAGATGCTTGGTCAGCAGTCGCAAGTCACGTGATATTGACGACGACCTCTCGCGTCTTGTCCCGATCGGCAACGCAATACCGATAACACAACGTAGACTGATCCTGGACGTTGAATAGAATTCAGAGATGGTATAGATATCCTCTTCAGCACCAACGGCTGGCGAGTCCCATCGTACGCCCATCTCGCCTCGGCTTCGGCCTCGTCAGCTCTCCACGCGCAGCTGCCTACTGATGTTCTCTCTATGGGAAGGAAAGCTCACGAGGTGGGTCCTGCCTTCCTCGGCTTCCTCTCGCCTGCCATTGTCCCTGGCTACTCTTAAGCACGGCAATCGCCCCCTCTTATTGAGCTGCCATTGCCCTTAGCCCTGAATCGACTCCTACAATAGACTTTTCCTCTCGCCGGATCCTAGAATCTCTCCTCTTTTCGCTCCGCTTCCTCTTCGTCTCACCCAGGGCGCCCCCAAGTCGGTATATTATATCTTACTTTCATCTCGCATCCCGTCGCTCTATTTTGCTCTTTGCTCTTTGCTCTTGTCCCATTCTGAGATTCGGCTTCTATCAAGACGGACTGCATCTTTTACATCGCGGTCAAAACGACACGACGACACGACGACCCGAGACAACACAATCAAACACAGCTGCTCCCCGTCATGTGCTTTTCTCATTAGTTTCAAATTTCCAGTATCACATATTCCGCCGCCGCTGCCCACTTACTCTTCACCCTGCTCTCACTTTAGAATCGCCCGCAACAAGTTGGGACGACCTCGTCACCAATGTGCGCACAAAAACCTCTTCATAAGACCCCGCCCAGCCGTTTCTCTTCTGTCTCTCTCCGTCATATCTTTCCTTCGTCTCTCTTCGGCTCTCTTCGCGTCTCGCCATCCATCTCCCCGACTCTCAAGAAGCTGTACCGCATCGCCATCATGGCCGACAGCGATCAAAACACGCCCATCGCCAATCGGCTGCGATACGCCGAGGCCTCGCCGATCGACGGGCTCTATTCGTCCCCCTCCGCAGCGACCTGGGACTCCGGCTACGGCTCGCAAAGCACCACTCCCGAACAAACGTCTGTCCCGCGCCGTCTCCCCGACTTTAGCACCTTTGCGCTCGACGGCAACAGCCCTGATATCCCAAACCCCTTCCATGACAAGGACGAGGACGATCTCATCTTCTTCACCCCAACCAAGAGCACTGGCAAGGTCGCCGCGGCCAAGACCAAGGCGAAGCCCTCCAGCATACCCCGTCCCAAACACGGCCATTTCCGCTCGAGCCTGTCGTCTGCCTACTTTTCGACACCATCCACCAAGTCGGCGCCCCGCCGTCGCCTTGACGTGCAGTTGTCCACTCCACGCGCAGTGTCGTCCCTACGTCTCCCCGATCGATTCGTCCATCCCCGAGACACGAGCGGCTCCCCTCTGCGCCTGTCGGACCGTTTCCATCTCACCAAGCTGCCCGGCGACTTATCCGCGTCGGAGAAGATAAACCGCCACAGCCATTACTCCCTCGACGTTTTCGCTCCGGAGCCGACACGTGACAATGTGGCCACCAACACGGAGACGCGTCCGACGCTCCAGCAGGAAACTGGCATCGCGCCTCAAGTACGTACTAGGACTACACTGGGCTCGATCGACCATAACAGTGAGCTCGAAGTGGCCAGTGATCGCCCCAGCGATGGGTCTGTCTGGTCCATCGGTGCCATTTCTCTCGTCACGGGCGCCGTTGAGAACGGCCGCGGTCAGCTGCTACAGAGCGGCACCAACGCCCCGTTCTATACTTCGTCGTTTATCAACAATCTGCGCCCGTCTGAGGAGCCACAGAAGCATAGTGGCCGTCTGGCTGCGGCCCTGGATGTTGATCTTGCCACCCGTCTCCTGCATTGCAACATTGAGGATACAAAAACGCCCAAGTGGCAGGGAAAGAAGGCGAAGACGCTCTGGAACGGGTCGTGTTGGCAGAGAGAAAGCCCATTTACTCGTGAGTCATCTCTCGTCTCTTTGATTTTTCTCCTCGTTAACCCACCAGAACCAGTGCCCCCGAAAGCAGACGGACCGTCGAAGAGCCGGCCCTTGAGGTGAGTGGCCCCTGGTGTTTTTGTTGGCAGTCGCTGATCTCTTAGAATTCTCTCGGCCCCGAATCTACGCGATGACTTTTACTGCTCGGTGCTGGCCTTTTCGCCGACCAGTAAGACCCTTGCCGTGGGCCTGGGCGACTATGTCTACAGCTGGACCGAAGAGGACGGCGCCAGGCTGCTCAACGGGTCCAGCGACATGGGCGTCTGGGTCACGTCGCTGGCCTTTTCCTCGACGCAAGGCGGCAAGAGCATTCTGGCCTTTGGGCGCTCCAACAACATGCTTGGGCTCACGTCCATGTACGAGGCGGGCATGTCGCGCATGGTGATCCAGGAGAGCTCGCCGATTACCTGTCTCTGTTGGCGCCCGACGACCACGAAGCGGCCCTCCAAGAACCAACGCAAGGAACGGGCCCTGGTTGACACGGAGGACCTTCTCGTGGGCGACGATGCCGGCAACGTGCTCTACTATGTCCTTGAGTGGCCCAGCACGGAGGAGATGGACCAGGACAACTGGAAGGGCGAGATGACGCTCGTGTCGCGTATCTCGGTCCATTACCAGCAGATTTGCGGTCTGGCCTGGTCTCTCAACGGCCAATACTTTGCCACCGGCGGCAACGACAACATGTGCTGCCTGTTTGAGGCCGACGAAGTGCTCCCCAGATACTGCCGCCCAGGGGGCACCGGAGTCGTCTCGATCGGTCAGCCGCGCGGTCAATCTCTGCTGCACAGCGAAGGCAGCCATCTGACGGCAGTGCTGTCCGGCGACCGGCAGGTTCGCGAGCGCGTGGTGAGCGACATTCTAGCGCGCCGCCTCGGCCCCGGGTCGGAGAGCTGGCGCTGGGAGCACGGAGCGGCCGTCAAGGCGATTGCCTTTTGCCCGTGGCAGGATGGCCTGGTGGCGACGGGCGGTGGCTCCAACGACAAGTGCATCCATTTCTTCCACACGACGTCGGGCTCGGCGCTGGCGACCATCTTTGTGTCCTCGCAGGTGACGAGCCTCGTGTGGAGCACGACGCGGCGCGAGATCGCGGCGACCTTTGGCTTTGTGCATCCCGGCCACGCCGTCCGCATCGCCGTGTATGCCTGGCCATCATGCAAGCAGGTCCGCACGATTGAGTGGGACAGCGAGCACCGGGCGCTCTACGGCATCTCGTGCGCCAAGGGGCCGTACTACCAACCCGAGGAAGCTGATACCATCGAGCCCAAGGACCAAGAAGTCACGCTCAAGGAGGGCTGCATCTCGGTGGCGGCGAGCGACGGCAGCATCAAGTTTTACGATCTCTGGCCGTCGGACAACAAGCTCGTGGTGGGCGGTGTCGGCATGCTTGGGGGCAGTGACATCCTGGAGGATCTCGAGGGCATTCAGAAGGAGGGGGATATCATCCGCTGAGTCCATCGGGAGCAGAATGGGCGGGAACAGAAGGACGCGCAGGGAACTATCTGCAGAGTATCTATTGGGACGTTGTGGTTATTATTCTTACTGGGGTTAAGGTCAGGGTTCGAAAAAAGGTAGCGGGATTGCGTCGATGGCTGGGATCATTCTTTACGGGAAGCAGCGAAGTTCACACAGAGGCAGAGGTAGCAATGGCGTTGCCCAAACGCACCTCCCTAAATATGGCAGAGAGGGTCGATATACAAGACATAGTTGAAGCAAAGGCCATTCAAGAGAAAAAGCAAGAAATGAAAAAAAAATAGGAAATAAGAGAAAACAGCACAACAGCAACAGTATACTATGTGCCCAACGGATACCACTGACGATACAGAAAAAAAAGGCTACCCAAAGACAGACCGGAACACCAGACAATGCAGCCGCTGGGGAAAGAAGGATCGAGGCAGAACGCGGGAAGACGAGCGGACCGCCTCACTTGAGAATGACAATCAGCAGGATTAGAATGACAATGAGCAGCACGATGATGCCCATCTGCTTGCAGTCGTTGGCGGAGCGGCGGGCGATGCGGCCGACCTGACCGCGGGCCCGGTCGATGCGCGACTGGTGCCGGTCCGTCAGACGCTCTGTCTCCTCCAGCATGACGACGTGGCTGTCCAGCTCGTCGCCAATCTGCATGCTCAGCTCGCGCTGCCGGCTGATGCTGGCGCCGAGCACGTCGAGCTGCGCGTCCTGGTCCGCAATGATGCGCGCGTGCGTCTGCAGCAGCCCGTGGTTGTCCTGGTCGGCCACTGCTGCTGCTGCCGAGTCCTCCTCTTCCGGCTCGTCCTGGTACGGCTTGTTGAAGAGGCCGGCGCGCTGGGCCTCGAGGTCGACATCCGCACCGGTCGCGGGCGTCGCGCTGCCGCTGCCTGGCACCGGCAGCGGCTTGTCCTGGAAGCGGACGGCCTTTTTGGCGGCCGTCGCACCGGAACCGGAACCGGAACCGGACGGCGACGCCGCGGCCGATCGGTTTCCGCCGGCCAGCGGGCCGCCCTGGGACTGCTTCGTCAGGGCCACGAGTTTCTTTTGCAGGGCCGGGAGGGCATCGGCAATGGCGAGGGCTTTTCTGTCGTGCGTGTCAGCCTTGGTTTTCTTTCCTCGCTTCTTCTTGTTTTCCCTCGCTTCGCTCGCTCTTCTTCTATTCCTTCCTCGCTTCTTACTCACCCTGACTCGCCAGCCCCTTCCAGTCGCGTCTGCTCCGTCTGCAGCGCCTCCAGCCCCTCGCGGAGCTGCTCCAGCGACCGCGCAATATGCCCGTCCTGCGCATCTCCGTCGGCGCCAGCGCCGGCCGTCGTCGCGCTCGAATCGCCCGTGTCCTGCAGCAGCTCGAGCGCCTTGGCGCGCTGTCGCTCCAGCAGCGACAGCTTGATGTGGTCGGCCAGCAGGAAAAGGGCGTTGGGGTTGGCCATGGCGGCGTGGTGGTCGAGGAGATGGAGAGATAACAGCGTCTCCCGACTTTCTGCCGCGAAATCCGTCCCAGGCTGATGCGAAACAGAAGACCCGCTTTGGTCACGTCTACAATCACGTGATAAGCGGGACCTGGAAGGTACAATTGGACTGTACCTTTTGAAGCGATTCCCGACGTCCGAGTCCATTTGCATGACGTACGAGGATGCGGACCGTTGTGCTCCGCCGCCCAAGACGGCGTCCAGACAGTGGACCGAGGATAGGCTGCATGCGTGCCGTGCTCTACCCCTCGTCTGCCCCGCGGCATCCGTGTATAAAGTGCTGATGCGCGCTCTGCCTGTTTCACCTGCTTTCTCTCCTCTCCCTCAACGCAAAGCTTCCATCCATCTGCGCAAAAAACGCACAGCTTCCGTCTACGCTACAACACGCAACCAGTAATATGACTTGCCGCACTCCGCCGCGCCGCCGCTGCCCAGGTTGCTGACTTTTTCAGTATACCTACTGTAGGGCCCATTCTCTCGCCCATGGAAGCAGCCATGGCTTCTTTCGCGCACCAGATCCGGTCAAGATGACGAATGATTGCAAAGATGGCTGCCGAAAGGTGGCCATCAGGTAACTGTATGATAGCGTCATGCATGAGCCGGTGCCTGCTGTCTTGTCTAGGGGGGGCGTCTCTGTGTTCGTGCACAGAGCCCTCTGGGCAAGGCGGCGTGGCTGAGATCATACGGCTGTTAACTTGATCTGGATAATACCAGCGAAAGGATCATGCTTGCTTCCCCCCTCCCCGTGCCCTGTGTTGTTGATCCTGACTGTCGGTGCAGGTCTCGCTCTCTGCTCGCAATGGCTCCGTCTGCTGTCTCCGTCGAAGAGGTGCCCGTGGCCACCGTGAAGACGCTCGTCACGTCGACGACGCCTGCGACGGCCACGGCGTCGTCCCCCGCCTGGATGACCGCCCCCCTGGACCCGGCCGTGACTGCGCTCATGGGCCGCTGGGACAACGGGTTCGGGTTCGCGCCCATCCGCGAGAGCCAGGTGTCGCGCGCCATGACGCGCCGCTACTTTGCCGACCTCGACAGCTACGCCGAGTCAGACATTGTCATTATCGGCGCCGGCTCGTGCGGCCTCAGCGCGGCCTACACGCTGGCCAAGCTGCGGCCGGACCTGCGCATCGCCCTGGTCGAGGCCGGCGTCGCGCCCGGCGGCGGCGCCTGGCTCGGCGGCCAGCTCTTCTCGGCCATGGTCATGCGCAAGCCGGCCGACGTGTTTCTGCGCGAGCTCGGCGTGGCCTACGACGACGAGGGCGACTTTGTCGTGGTGCGCCACGCGGCCATTTTCACGTCGACGGTGCTGTCGCGCGTGCTGCAGTTTCCCAACATTAAGCTGTTCAACGCCACGGCCGTCGAGGACCTCATCACACGCAAGGACGCTGGCGCCGAGGGCATCCGCGTCGCCGGCGTCGTCACCAACTGGACGCTCGTGTCGCTGCACCACGACGACCAGTCGTGCATGGACCCCAACACGATCAACGCCCCCGTCGTCATCTCGACGACCGGCCACGACGGCCCCATGGGCGCCTTTTCCGTCAAGCGCCTCGTCAGCATGCACGCGCTGGCACAGCTCGGCGGCATGCGCGGCCTCGACATGCAGACGGCCGAGGACGCGATTGTGCGCAACACGCGCGAGGTCGTGCCCGGCCTGATTGTCGGCGGCATGGAGCTGTCCGAGGTCGACGGCGCCAACCGCATGGGCCCGACCTTTGGGGCCATGGCCCTGAGCGGCGTCAAGGCGGCCGAGGAGGCGCTCAAGGTGTTTGACCTGCGCAAGAAGCAGAACGAGTAGGGTCCGGTGGAAGGACTCTCTATGAAAGGTGCAAGGTTGGAAAGCTGGAAAGGACACTCTCCACCATAGTCGCTCATTACTGTCGCTCATTACTACATCAAGACGCTTTGCCTCTCCATACGTCCCGCACCGTCTGCCAGTACCGTGCCGGATCCGTCCGCGCGTGCGTCACATGGCCACTGCCTGTAAACCGCACCATGCTGGCTACCGTGAAGCCGTTCTGCCGCGCCTCGGCGGCGTGCTGCTCCACGTCCGTCTCTGCAATGAGCTCGTCCGCGTCCGAGTAGAGATACGCCCGGCGCTCTTCGCGGCGGTTGGCGCCACCGGCCACATTGTGCGGGATCCACGCGTCGTCGAGCACGTCGGCCGGCTTGTCGCGCTGGGCGCCCCCGAGCCCGATCCGGACACGGTCAAACAGCCTCCGCAGCAGGATGCGGAACCAATAACTCAGCACCATCGCGTAGATCACCGGCACCACCGCCAGGCGCACGAGCAGCGGCCGCCGTGCGAGCCCGACTGACATGGTCGCAATGGCCGTCGCGTAGTGGAAGCGGCCGGGACACGAGTCGTAGAGGGTGACGTGGCGGGGAAGAATCTCTGGCGCCATGGCGTCGTAGAGGTGGCTGAGCATGATGGAGCCGCCGTTGGAGAAGACGTGGACGAGGAGGGGCGGCGGCTGCTGGTCATCCTGCCGGTCCGAGAGAAACGCGCGCAATACGGGCACGGCTGCCTGCACCGAGGCTGCGCCCCGTGTGCGTTGAAAGACCTCGGCATAGCGGCTGCGGACAAGGAGGACGGCCGGCGGCCGGGCACCGCCGGGAAAGGCGAGGCCGTCGCGGTAGGGCGCGAGATACTTGACAATGTGGACGGGCTGAGCGTCCATCCAGGAGCAGACGAGGACGAGGGCGGGCGCGTCGGCGGCGGCGGTTGTAGTGGTCAAAGAGGATGTGGTGGTCCCTGACGGACGGTAGAGATAGACGGTGTCCGAGAGGCGGTCCATGAACCCAAGCGGGTCGGGTGTGGACGAGCTCGCCATACTGGCAGAATAGTGACGAAAGGATGCTCGACAAAGCGAGACTGCAATGTGTAGGCCTGTCCGTGTTGGCCGAGTTATTAGAATCGATCTCGTCAGATTTGTCAGGTTTGCCAATGTCGGCATTTTGATCTCGCTCCGAACTCCGCGTTCTGTGCGCCTCAAGCAAACATTCCCAGTCACTACCAGGTCCAGCAAGATATCCAACGGTGGCTGTCCAACTACTTCCCCGGATATCTGCCAAGACGGGAAACCGAATCAGAGACCTCAAACAGCTCAACACCTCTACAAAGCTCGTTCCCAGCTCAGCCTGGTGGGGTAGACCCCGCGTGGGGACATATCTCGGCTTATCGCTCTCCGGACAAACAGCTCGTCGCTCCTTCTGCCGTTAGACATCGCCGTCTGCTTCCTTCCTCTTCACGCGGACGAATCCCAACAAAGCGCTGCGGAGTCTCCTCATACGTACTCGTCCTTTTACGCATCCACAGTCACCAGCTTATTGCGGGCCCAACTTTCCGACGTGCCTTCCTCGCTCTGTGGATCCTGCCCAGCTCGTTCCGAGAGGCAAGTCTGGACGCCAGCCAACCGGTCGCCAGTGACCCCCGAGTCGCCAGTTGTCAGCCGACAACATGCGAGGTGTCGCAGCCGGGCGGCCCATGCCCAGTCTGGCCGCCAACACCTGGAGTATGAGCAAGGTGAGTGGCCGTTTGTATGGTTGCGGCTCTCGTTGTTTTTGGATGATTCTCGTTGTCCATCACGTGCTTGGGCCAGTGCCAGGCAGTGAGGCAGGGACGCAAAGGAGCCCGGCCCGCTCTGTAGGAAGGCACGATGGCGCTGTTGCCAATTTACGTCCTGTGACGTCCAATCCCGGGACTGGTGCGCCGCGGTTGTCCATTTTCGCGGCCCCGCCTGTTTTCGTCACCTGGACGCCCCCCCTGCGCCGCGTACACGCCAGAAGCGGCAGGCCTAACCAAGGTCCTGGCCAAACACGATGGATGATGGCGTGAAGTGAGCGCATGGATCGTTGGAGGACGCAGAAGCAAAGCGCAGACCCATTGGCGTCGGAAAGTCTCCAAGTCCCGATCAGCAGATCCCCAGCGATCCTAGAACGCCGTTTCCCAGCTGCGGGGTCTAGGTCTGGGGGCGCTTCGACATGCCGCTTCAGTCCCCAGCCGGCCATTCGCTGCTCCCATTCGTCGCCCTCCTGGGCCTTTACGTTTAAGGGTTTTTCCGCTTTATCGATTTTACGTGTTTCTTCCGCCAAACCGCGTCGACTGCCGCTAGCCCGGCCTGGCGGTCTTCGGCTGCCGTGCGCGCGTGCTCAGTCCATCCGGGCATTGTCCAGTGACTAGTGCTCCAGCGACTTGAGGGCAGCGTCCAGTGACCGAGTTCACGCAGTTCACCGCCAGTGATCACACGTTTGACGGCCTGCCCTTTTCGATATCCCTGGCCTTCCGTCTCTTTATCTTGTCCTGGTTCTCCCATTCCTGTTTTCCCCTCACCATTCCTGCCCCAGCCATACCCCAAGTGTCTTGACTTGCCCTGGCGCTTTCCCCGCCTTAGCCTTAGACGTCATTTTCGCCCGTTCCAGAGCCGTCGACGGCCAGACGAGAATCAGGACAAGAACACGTCCGTCTGCTCGTCCTCTCTCTCCTCTCTCCCACACGGTCTGTTGCCAATTCGGGGCCAATTTAGATCCGCACCGCCTTCTGCCACTCCTTCGCGCCCCCCAGCTGCACAGTCGCCGTTCAAGCACCGCCATTCCACAATCATCGCCACCTCCGGCTTGCCACTAATTCTAGCTGCCTGCCGGCTCCTGCTTTTCGTCCTTTTCGTCTTTGCGCCTGTTTGCCTTTTTTGTCTACCCGGCATCACCCGCAAGTTGTCGGGTCAAAGCCAACCGACGGGCCTGCACTTCACCGCTTCACCTACGAGAATTCTGCCGGCGCCTCTCCTCGCCGCATGGGATTGCCAGTAGCACGTTCCCGGCTCCCATTCTATTCTCCACCGTGTCGAGCTCGTTCCTGCAGCTCTCTTGTCGCCGCTGCAGATTTGTCGCCATGGCACGTGGAACTAACGGCCTGGGCGTCCAGGTAGAGGACGTCCGAGTATGCGTCGTCATGGTCGGCCTGCCCGCCCGGGGCAAGAGCTTCATTGCGCAAAAAGGCACGTGTAGCCGTGTGGTTGTCGAGGCTGCGAGGACGCTGGAGAAAGCATAGACTAACACCCCTCCAGCCCAGCGCTATCTCCAGTGGCTGTCCATCCCCGCCCAGACTTTCAATGTCGGCAACTACCGTCGCAAGGATGCCGCCCAGCCCTCGGCCGACTTCTTTGATATTAACAACCCGGAGGGCGAGCGCAAACGCCGCGCCGCTGCCGAGGCCGCTGTGGCCGACATGCTCAAGTGGTTCCGTGCCGGCGGCGTTGTCGGCATCCTCGATGCCACCAACTCGACCAAGGAGCGTCGCAGTTGGGTGCTCGAGACCTGCACGGCCGCCGGCATCGAGGTGCTGTTTGTCGAGAGCAAGTGCGACAATGAGGATCTTATCATGGCCAACATCCGCGACGTCAAGACTACCAGCCCAGACTACAAGGGCCAGGACCCCGAGCAGGCCGCCCTCGACTTTCGCAACCGGATCCGTAACTACGAAAAGGTTTACAAGACGATCAACGAGGACGGCGACGAGGACGACCTGACGTACCTCAAAATCATGGACGTCGGCAGCCGGGTCATTATCAGCCGCATCAAGGACTATCTTCAGAGCCGCATCGTCTACTACCTGATGAACCTGCACATCCGCCCGCGGTCTGTGTGGCTATCGAGGGTGCGTCTCACGTCTCCCCCTCCTCTGTGCGCTTTTAACAAACCAGCACGGCGAGTCCATGTACAACCTCGACGGGCGCATCGGCGGCGACGCCCAGCTGTCCCCCCGCGGCGAAATGTACGCTCTGAAGCTGCCGGAGCTCGTGCGGCAGTCCGTGGGTGTATGTTTTATCTCGGCAGTCCCCTCTCCCCCCGCCGTCCCCGCTAACTCTCCAGGACGACCGTCCGCTCACTGTGTGGACCTCGACGCTGAAGCGCACCATTGCCACTGCCCGCCACCTGCCCAAGGACTACAACCAGCTGCAGTGGAAGGCCCTGGACGAGCTGGATTCCGGCGTCTGCGACGGCTACACGTACCAGCAGATCAAGGACGAATTCCCCGACGACTTCCGTGCCCGCGACGAGGACAAGTACAACTACCGGTATCGTGGTGGCGAGTCGTACCGCGATGTGGTTATCCGGCTCGAGCCCATTATCATGGAGCTCGAGCGGTCCGAAGACATTCTGATTATCACGCATCAGGCGATCCTGCGCTGCATCTACGCCTACTTTATGAAAAAGGACCAGAAGGAGAGCCCGTGGATGAACGTGCCGCTGCACACGCTAATCAAGCTGACGCCGCGGGCGTATGGCACTGAGGAGGTGCGCTATGCGGCCGGCATTGACGCCGTCAGCACGTGGCGCGGCAAGGGCTCGACAGCCAAGCACGAGCAGCCGACGTCTGGGACGACGCACTGAGACTGTATGATTATGACTGTTGGGCTTGTCCTTGTTTTGGGGCTGTTTGGGTTCGGATTTCTAATGTGCTGGGTGCTCCTCATTGGGCGGCGCAGAAGCTAGACTGGGAAGATGGAGCGGAAAGCGGAAAGCGGAAAGCGATGCTTGACAATCACCAGGTCGACATATGGGGCAGCGGGTTGCGATTACCAAAGCATATGCCTTAAAGTGGGCCCGTCTATCGGATCGGTGAAACATGTATCCGGTATCTGATAATGACTTCTCCACTATAATTTTTTTCTGCCGCTTTTCCTGCTCTTGCGGTTGGTAAAATTTCGACTTTTTATGCCCATCTTTGTCCCCAGATACCCAGCCACAGCGATACCATGGATGCGACACTCAGCAGAAAGCGAAAGCTCAAGGAGGGCAAGGCGGAGAAGCGTGCGAGCGACGGACATGCCGAACGTAAGGCGCTGAAAAAGGCCAAGCTGGCCGCGACGGTCGAGGAGGCGGTTGACGAGAGCGAGGCGAAGGAGGTCAAGAAGGTTAAGAAGAGCAAGCGGAAAGAGAAGAAGGCGGAGGAGGTGGAGGAGGTGGAGGAAGAGGAGCCGGAGGAGGCGACTGTTGCTGAGGATGCCGACGAGGCTGAGGACGCCGACGAGGAGGCTCCGGCTGCGGCAGACAACGACGACGACAACGACAATGACAACGATGAGCCGGGGCAGCTGCCAAAGGTGACCGAGAACGAGAACTCGGAGACACAGGGCCTGACGCTGCCGCCGGTGGACGAGGGCCCGAGCGGGTCGGACAAGTTTGCGGACTTGGCGCTGTCGGACCGGACGAAGCAGGGGCTGGCGGACATGGGCTTCACGACGATGACGGCGATCCAGCGGCGGGCGCTGCCGCCGCTGCTGGCGGGCAAGGATGTGCTGGGGGCGGCCAAGACGGGGTCGGGCAAGACGCTGGCGTTTCTGGTGCCGGCGGTGGAGATGCTGTACTCGCTCAAGTTCAAGCCGCACAACGGGCTGGGTGTGGTGATTGTGACGCCGACGCGCGAGCTGGCGCTGCAGATCTGGGGCGTGGCGCAGGAGCTGATGGCGCACCACACGCAGACGACGGGCATCGTGATGGGCGGCGCCAACATCCGGGCGGAAAAGCTCAAGCTCGGCCGCGGCGTCAACCTGCTCGTGGCGACGCCCGGGCGGCTGCTCGACCACCTGCGCAACACGCCCGAGTTTCTGTACAAGCACCTGCGGTCGCTCATCATTGACGAGGCGGACCGGATTTTCGAGGTCGGTTTCGAGGAGGAGCTGCGCAAAATCATTGAGATTCTGCCCAAGCAGCGCCAGACGATGCTCTTTTCGGCGACGCAGACGCAAAAGATTGCCGACCTGGCCAAGGTGTCGCTGCGGCCGAACCCGCTCTACCTCAACGTAGACGAGGCGCAGCAGTTTAGCACCGTCGACGGGCTCGAGCAGGGCTACGTCGTCTGCGGCTCGGCCGCGCGCTTCCTCCTGCTCTGGTCCTTTCTCAAGCGCATGGCGGGCAAGAAAAAGGTCATTGTCTTTTTCAGCTCGTGCAACTCGGTCAAGTACTATGCCGACCTGCTGCGCTACATTGACCTCGGCGGCGTGCTCGACCTGCACGGCAAGCAGAAGCAGGCCAAGCGCACGAGCACCTTTTTCGAGTTTTGCAACGCCGAGCAAGGCATCCTGCTCTGCACCGACGTCGCCGCCCGCGGCCTTGACATCCCCGCCGTCGACTGGATCGTCCAGTTTGACCCGCCCGACGATGGCCGCGCCTACGTCCACCGCGTCGGCCGCACGGCGCGCGGCGCCCAGGGCCGCGGCCGCTCGCTCCTCTTCCTGCTGCCCAGCGAGGTCGGCTTCTTGGCGTACCTGCGCGAGGCGCGCGTGCCCGTCGTCGAGTACGACTTTCCGGCCGGCAAGGTGCGCAACGTGCAGGCGCAGCTCGAGAAGCTGCTGGCGCAAAACTACTATTTGCACCAGTCTGCCAAGGACGGCTTCCGCGCCTACCTGCACGCCTACGCCAGCCACAGCCTGCGCTCCGTCTTTGACGTGCACAAGCTCGACCTCGCCGCCGTCGCCAAGAGCTTTGGCTTTGCCACGCCGCCGCGCGTCGACCTGACGCTCGCCGCCAGCATGGCCAAGAACAAGGCCGAGGGCGGCGGCCGGCGCGCCTACGGCAGCCAGCCGCGGCAGCACAATGGCAACGGCAAGTTTAAGCGGCGGGCGTGAGCGCAGACGAGGAGGAGGGGCGAAGAGGACGATGAGGATGACGTGAGAGGGCGGAAAAAGTGTGCGCATTGCAGGCGTTTGTACCAGGTCGGAAAAATGAATTTTAGTCCGAATTGAAACATTGCAAAAAAGTAAAGGCAAAAAATTCATGGCATCTATACATTGGCCGGGTGGTCTGGCCACAGCGGTAGCGAGCCGTTGCACTTGCCCGGGACGAGGCTGGCGCCGGGCCCGACCAGGTCGTCGAGGTAGTCCAACAGGACGTCGAGTGGCTGCATGTCGAGCAGGCCGAGGGCGGGATGCGACGAGCGGAGAACGGCACCACCAAAGAGGACGCGGACAAGGAGGGTCGTGGCTGTGCCGTCCGTGCCGTCTCTCTTCTCCGTCTCCTCCGTTTCCATCTCCTCCGCCGGCCGCTCCCACAGCTCCACCACCACCTCGCTGCCCATCCCCGGCCACACCATGTCGTCCGTCTGCAGGATCGACAGCAGCCGGCTCAGACTGCCGTCGTGCGCCACATTGTGCCGGTACCGCGGCCCCGCGCCCGCCGCCGCCGCCCGCAGGTGGCCCGCCAGCTGGCTCACCCAGACGCCCCAGAGCGCCGCGCTCGCCCCCAGCGACCGGCTGTCGTCGCGGTACATGCGGCTGTACTCCCACTGGCCCAGGCGGAAGACGGTGTCCGACAGGTTGCGGTCCACGCCAGACACGCCCGGCAGGCCGTGGCACAGCCGCGCTGACAGACTGTCGTAGTAGTGGTCCACGCTCTCGTGGAAAGCGCGGTCGTGCGGCGGCACGCCCGAGGCGGCGTCGAGCTGGCGGAAGAGGCCGGCCGCCGCCGTCAGGTGGGCGTCCCATTCGCGCGAGCGCCGGATGCCCGCGAGGCCGTAGAGCCCCGTGTCGTCGTCGGTGGCAGTGGCACTGTCGGCGCGGGCGTCGTCGCCCTCGGCCACGACCGACGTGATGGCGGCAAAAGCCTGCGCGCCGTCCGGACAGCGGTACTGCGGCTCCAGGCTGTCGAGGCCGGCTGGCTCGACGGCAAATGGGAGCGACCAGCCGGGCGAAGTGGGCGCGCCGCCGCCGTCGCCGCGCAGGCCCGCCGCCGCCAGCATGCCGCCCCAAACCATGGTGGCGGTCTCAGCCGTGATCGGGTTGTTGGTCACCCGAAAGGCCGTCTGGGCGGCCCAGGCGGCGCGTGTGGTGTTGGCGGGCCCGTCGAGGGCGGGCAGGAAGCCGAGCAGGTCGTGGTAGACGGCGTAGAGGTCGGCGCCGTGCTGCCAGGCATCGGCGAGGCCACCGTGGGTCAGCTGGGGGAAGCGGCAGGAGCCGCGCAGGCCGGCGGCGGCGGCGACAAACGGGTTGTCCATGTTGGGCGTGACCTGGAGGTGGGTGTCACCAGGCGTGGTCGTCGTCGTCGTCGTCGTCGTCGTCGTGTCGTCGCCGTCGGTCGGCCAGCCAAAGTGGTGCAGCGGCGCGTCGCGGCAGTCCCACGCGTACGGCTCGCGCGGGAACCCGTTGGCGGCGTACGGCGTGCGCTTGTGGTGGCGGTGCACGACCTCGATGTAGCGCAGGCGGTAGCCGTCGGCGACGGGCGGCACGGGGTAGTGGTCGGCGCGGACGTGCGGCATGTTGCACCAGTTGTAGACCCCGTAGTCGGCATCGGGCAGGGTGGAGCCGTCGTAGAAGCGGAAGCCGTAGACGCCGTCGGCCGTCAGGGCCGTCGTCAGGTTGTTGACAAGACCGGCCCGCGGCGGATACCAGGGCCCGCGGACGGGCGGCGCCTCGAGTGTCGCATTGTGGTCTGCCGCATATTGGGCCAAGCCGCCGTCGAGGACGGAGAGCGGCCACGGCCGGAACGTGGCCGGTTGCTGCAGCACGGCCCACAGCACTTCGATGGCGAGCAGCAGCGCGATCACGCCGACCACACGGCCGATCCACAGGTTGCCGACAAGCTGCATGGTCGTGTTTGTCGTGGCCCAAAACGACGGGCAGAAGAAAGGGAAGAAGCTCAAATAAATCGGCTCCACCGAATCAGCGGCCGCATCCGGAAACGTGCACGTCGCTCCTGCTCCCACAGCCACTCAGCACCCCTGTGCTATGCAGAAGAGGAAAGAGGGGATCGTAAAATGAGAAATATCTACCGCTGTTCGAGCATGTATCCTTTTGTCTAAACGCTTTTTTTCTTTTCCTACATCTTCGTCACGTGACGGCTCCTGGCCATGCCCACGGCTCCACGCCGCATCGGCCCAGCAGGTCCGTGTTCACCTTGCGGTACGACGTTTCGCAATGCAGGAAGTTCTCAATGCCCGGCAGAAAGATGCCCAGCGTCGGCAGGGCCACGAGCCGCGGCGCGTTGTCTGTGGCCATCTGCTGCTCCTCCCACACCCTGCGGCGCAACGCCATCGTGTCGTCGCTGCAGTGATCCATCACCGGCCAGTACTCCCGGCTCTCAGTGATCCAGCTGACGTCGCCGAGTGCGTAGAGCGCCGGCAGCGTGTAGCGGGACTTGCCGGGTGCGTGCAACTTGAGCGCAGCTTGCAGAGCTGCCGCACCGGCTGGGCCTAGGGCATCGCGCAGCGCCTTGGCGTGCTCAACGGCAAAGGGCCGCAGGTCCACCACATTGGGCAGACGGCTGCACAGCCGGATCCAGAAGCGGCCGTCGTAGAGAGAACGGCGCGTCCAGTTAGGCCATTTCCACTGCTCGGGCGCCGCATCGACCCGGTGCATGATCCCTCGGGAGTGGTAGAGAATGGCCGGCCGCGCCGAGCTTGGGGTCGCCGGGTAGGGGGCGCGTGAGAGCAGCCAGGTGATGGGCGATGTGGGGATCGGTGATGAGGGGGAGGAGGGGGAGGAGGGGAAGGAGAGAGAGAAGGAGGTGGCGGTGGCAGTTTGTGTTGCCCTTGTTTTCGTGACATGGCCTGGCATAAAGTGGACGCCACAAATGTTAAAGGCTTTGGGCGTCTGTGTCGGCTGCTCCGCCAGCTCGGGAAACAGCGTGTCGATGACCGTCTGCAGCTGCGAGACGGGTGTCAGGTTCGGCTCTGGCGTGACCAGGTCGAGCAGCTCGCGCACAATGAGTGCGGCAATGGCCCGCCAGCGACGGCGGCGATGCGCCAGTTCGACGGCGGCATAGGCAGCAGACAGGGCCCGGCTGTGGACCGGCCGCCGGCGGACGCGGGGAACGATGCGCGGCAGGCGGACGACGGCGGTGCCAGCATTGGTGGAGAAGCGGTGGATCGTTTGGGAGCGCGCCGCCAGGCGGATGGCCTCGGCCTCGAGGCCAGAGGACTCGGCATGGCAGCGCGCGGCAAGGCGGAGGATGGCGGGCCGCTGCAGGGCCTCGGGAAGGTGGTGGTGGCGGACAAGCGCGCGGACAGCGTTGCGCATGGTCAGGCTCGGGTCGGCGTTGGTGTAGTCCTCGAACCAGCGCACATTGTTGGCCTCGCAGGTCGCCACGAGGCGGTCCTTGGTGAAGAAGAGAAAGGGGCGGTACGCGAGAACACCGAGGCTCTCGGTGTCGAGAGGGACGGGCAGAGGGGGTTGGGCGACTATGGAGGACTGGCACGAGAGCCAAAAGGCCTCGAGCGGGTCGGGGCCGTCGAGGTCGGGGCCGGGGTCGAGCGAGAGGTCCTCGCCGACAATGTCGTGCACGAGGGCAGAGCGCATGCGGCGCCGCTCGCCGCGTGTGGGGGCGAAGCGCACGTAGGGACGGCGGAGGCGCAGCTCCTGGAGCATACCGCTGCGGTGGGCGCCATACATGCCGCGGCACTCGGGCAGGTCGACGGCAGGCTGCATGCCGCGCAGACCGCGGATGCCGCCGTTGAGGCCGTAGCCGGTCAGCAGCCGCAGCAGGATGGTCTCGTGCTGGTCGTCGGCGTGGTGGGCGAGCAGCAGCGAGGCCATGTGGCGGAGGGCGAGCTCGCTGCCGATGCGGCGGTAGCGGTAGCGACGCGCAGCGGTCTCGAGGGCGGAGGGAGGGGCGGCGGGATCGAGGAGGCCGGCTAGGGAGCAGACAATGGCGCGGTGGCCGAGGCTCTGGACGACGGAGGCGACATTCTCGGCCTCGACGTCGCTGTTGGGGCGCAGACAGTGGTTGACGACAAAGGCGGTGAAGCCGCCGACGGGAGTGTCAGCGATGCGGAACCAGGGATCGTGGGTGCGAAGGCGGCCGCAGAGGAAGGCCAGGGCCATGGAGTCGACACCGCCGCTGATGGCGAGGCCTGGGAGTGAGTGAGCGAGCGAAGCGAGCGAAGGAGAATGGGTCAAGAGAGCGAATGAGAAGAGAACATGATGAGTTTTGCAAACGAGAGAGAGATGAAAAGAGGAGAGACAAGAGGAAGGAAGGTGACATTGTGAACGGTTGGATTTAGAGACGAGCGAAGCGAGAAGTAAAGAAAAGAAAGAAAAGACGAGAAAGAATCGAGAGAGGCTGAGATTGACGATTGAACGAAGAGAGTGAAAAACGCAACAGAGGGGCAGAAAAGGGAGCAAACTGCAGAACAGAGTCCAGAACAGAAGAACAGTACACAGCCAACTCAACTGCAGACCATAAGGACGGAGAAAGGTTCATGAGACAAAAAAGACAGCTCCAAAGGCACGAGGCAACGCTTGCCGCATTCTCGTACGTACCAACCTGGCGGTGCTCCAGACTGCGCGCGCGCGGGAAGCGCGGCGGCGTGGTGGCGCGCAATGCATCGGTAAACTCGGTAAGGGAAATCGGCTGCGCGCTGCGGTGCAGGACGGGGCGCATCAGGACGGTCGGGCGGCAAGGTGTTGTCGAGAGAGGAAGAATCGCGGTTGCGAACTTCGACTGGACCCACTTTAAAGTTGGTTGCGACTGCGGAGAGCTTCCATCCAAGCTTCGGCCGACGGCGCCGCTGAGACGGCACACGACCACACGCGCACACACGACGACGACGACGAACGGGGCCGCTATCCCTACCCCTTTTTTTGTCTCTGATGGACTACTCCACCGCCCTCCTTGCGGGCGCCGTCGCGGGCACCTCGGTCGACCTCAGCCTCTTTCCGCTCGACACGCTCAAGACTCGCCTCCAGGCCGGCCCCGGCCAGTTCTGGGCCAGCGGCGGCTTCTCGGGCATCTACCGGGGCGTCGGCAGCGCCGTCGTCGGCTCCGCGCCGGGTGCCGCCCTCTTTTTTGTCACCTACGAGAGCGTTAAGAAGCACCTGGCCGCTTCCGCCTCGTCGTCGTCGTCGTCGTCGTCGGTGACGCCCCCCTCCACCCACATGCTGGCCGCCTCCCTCGGCGAGATTGCGGCCTGTGCCGTCCGCGTGCCGACCGAGGTCGTCAAGCAGCGCGCCCAGGCCGGCCAGCACGCCTCATCGGCTGCGGCTCTGCGTGCCATCCTCCACGGCAGCGGCGGCTCGCCCATCGCCCTCGTCCGGGCCCTCTACCGCGGCGCCGGCGCCACCGTCCTGCGCGAGGTGCCCTTTACCGTCGTGCAGTTCCCGCTGTGGGAAGGCCTGCGCCGCTGGTGGGCCGGCCCCGACGGCGTGCCTTCGGCCGCCGCGTCCGCTGCGTTTGGCAGCCTCGCCGGCGGCTTCGCGGCCGCCGTCACCACGCCGCTCGACGTGCTCAAGACGCGCATCATGCTGAGCGCCGACGGCCGCGCACCCGGCCTGCCGACACTCGTGCGCGAGATCCTCGCCCGGGACGGCGTGTCGGCCTTTTTCGCCGGCATTGGCCCGCGCGTCACATGGATCAGCATTGGCGGCGCCATCTTCTTGGGGTCGTACCAGTTTGTCGTCAACACGCTGACGCCGCGGCCGGACAAGGCTGCGTGAGGCGTGCGTCAGTCTCTCGCCAGTTCATGTACATTTACATCCACGAGTGCCGTGCTGTATATACAAATAGACTCTCCGCCCTCGCTCCTTCCGCGTGTCAACATGCGTTCCTTCCTTTGTACGTGAAATGAAGTGTACAGATTTGTCTTCCTCCTCCGCAATCTCTTTGCCGCCTCCTTGGCCTCTCTCTTCCCTCCTTCTCTCCTCCTTCTCCTACGCCGCTCTCCGGATCTCCTTCCGCCCGTTCGTCCGGTAGTACAGCAGAATGTCGCTGCTGTTCTTCCAGATGTGCGCCCGCACCGTCGCTAGGCTCATCGAATCCGGCAGTCGCTGTTTTCTTGTCAGAAAGAACTCTCTCCTCGATCTCGACCTCGATCTCGCCCTCTCTCGGCCTCTCTCGACTCACCTGCTCGTTGCAGTACAGCTCCAGGTACTCCTCCGGCCGCAACTCCGATCCCGCCGGCTTCTCCGTGTCCGCCGGCACCTCCTCCTGTTCTTCCTTCTTTTCCTCCACCTCCTCCTCCTTCTTCTCCCTGTCGCCGTCGTCCACCTCGCCCACCTCCTCCATCGCCGGCTTGCCCTCGATCGGCCCCTCAATCTTCTCCGCCACATACGCCAATATCTTCTTCACCCGCAACATCCGGTTCGCGTTCAGCCGGCTGCTGCCATCCGGCGTCGCCACATTCGGCAGCGAAGCATCGCCCGGCAACAGGATAAACGCCACCTTGTGCGACTCCTTGCCCATAGCGCTGTTGGTAAGCAGCGCCTCGGCCAGCCAGCGCGGCGCGCACCTCTCAATCTTGTCGACGTCCCGCGCCCGTCCGGCCGTTCCGACTGTCCCGCGGTACACCTCCATGTTGCCGCCCTGCATCTCCTCCTGGATGATCACCATCGTGTTGCTCGGCAGACGCAGCGCCGGCGCCTCGTCCGTTCCGCACGGCGTGATCCGCGACTCCACCCGCACCAGCGCTGTTGCGTCTGCCATCAGCGACGTCGCCGCCGCTGCCGCCCGGTCATACTCGGCCCGCATCCGCTGCACCACGCCCGCAAACGACGTGTCGGCGTCGGCTGCCGCTGATCCCGTCTCTGATCCCTCTTCTGCCGTCCCGTCCACCACAGCTGACGACGCCGCCGCGGTTCCGCTCGTCGCTGCCGCCGCGCCCGCCGGCTTCTCCGGCTTCTCTGGCACGCTCGTCGACGCCGACCGGCCCAGCTTCTTGGTTCCAAACGACATGCCCATCCGAAACTTTTTGCCAAACGCCCCTGGTGACTTGGTCGTCTCCCTGTCCGCGTCTGCGCCGCCCGTCGTCGTCGTCTTGGTCAGCGCCAGGCCCGTCCCATTGGCACCGTTCGTCCCATTGGTCGCCTCTCCGTTCACGCCGTCGTCAGATGACCGACTCGCCTGCGACGCTCTCTTGTCGGCACCGTTTGTCAGCGCTGTCTCGCTGCCTGCCACGTCCAGCATGCTGTACGTCCCGGCTGCTGCTGCCGCTGCTGCCGCCTCTGCCGCCGCCACAGCCTCGATCCGCTTGTCAATGACTTCATTCAGTTTGGCCCGGTACACCTCATCCCGCCGCACCTCTTCGTCAACCAGGTTGGCGAATAGGTACCGAAGAATCCACTTGCCCAGGTTGATCCGCTGGTCCTCGCGAATTTCCAGCGGCTCGTCCTGTACCAGCTCGTCTGCGTACATTTCCGCATCAAAGCAGTTGTACGGATCCAGCACCACCATCAGGTTGCCCGAGCTGACGTCGATCGAGCACCACGGCGACACCGCCTCGGTCGTGTTGACCTCGGGCTCCACATCCTCTAGATGGCGCTTGCCGAACCGCTGCAGCTGCTTGCACTGGATCAGATCCCACAGCAATACCTCGCCCGCCGTGTCCAATGTCAACGCCCGCCGCCGGTCGTTGAGCAGCCGGTGCTTAACCAGCCCAAAGTTGCCCTCGATCGTCTCCACCGGCAGACGCTGCAGCGGCTCAACGCCAGCTTCGTCCGCGGCTGCGGCTGCCGCCTCGTCATCCGTCACCACCGTCGCCGCGGCCTCGGAGTTCTTGCGGCCATGCAGACTACTGCCCGACAGCGTCACCGTGTCGGCTGGCGTCAACCGCGGGAAGCGCGCTGTGTTGGAGATGCGCAGGATCGAGCGGACAGGGATGTCCAGTCCGGCCGCAGGGCTCAAGCTCGAAATGGCACCTGTGCCGTTGGCGCCGCCTGCGCCCGACTTGGTCGTCGACACGGACGAGCTGTGCGGCCGCAGCGTCTCGGGCGAGAACGGCCGGGACGGTTGCTGCTGCTGCTGCTGGAGCCGCTGCAGTGCCGCGGCCGTGTCGATGTCTGCCCACCGGTTGATAGACGAGCTCGACGTCGCCGTCCAGATGAAGCCATCGCTGGCTACGACCTTGTTGACGCCGCCATGCTCATGCGCTACCGCCACCGAGAGCCCGGCGTCCATGTCATCCAGGCTGCCACGCACGTCCGTTTTGACCACCATGCCGGACCGGTCACCGCTATAAAACAAGCCCAGGTCCGCGCGCTTCGCATACAGCGCCCACACGCTGTCGCTGTGCATGGTCAACGTGTGCATGCACCGGCCCGCTGTCACGCTCCAGACCTTGACCGTCTGGTCTGCGCTGGCCGTCAGCACCGTATCCCCCGCCGCGTTGATCAGGATCGCCCGGACATTGTCCGTGTGTCCGACAAACTTGGTAATGTTCTTGCCCGTCCGTGGATCCCACAGCCGCACTGTCGACTCGGGCCCGCCGCTGGCCAGCAGGCTATGCGTCGCCCGCAGCGCATACACGGACCCCTTTTCAGCCCGTTCCTCTCCACTGACGTCAATCTCCAGGATCTGGTTCGTGCTGCTGCCACCTTGCAGGTCCCACAGCCGGATGCGCCGGTCGAGCCCGCCCGAGGCCACCCATGTCGCCTGCTGGCCCGGCGAGGCCACGCACTTAGCATAGTCCTCGTGCCGCCCCAGGATTGCCGGTTCGTCGTTGTTGTCGCCTGCCCGCGGCCGCCATGCTTTAACCAGCAGATCCGACGACGCGGTCACGACCACCGAGTTGTTCTGTGCCAAGGCAATGTCGTTGATCCAGTGCATGTGTGCCTGAGTCTGGGCCCGCGACGTGGCCGTTTGCTTGGCCGGCGACACGGCGGGCTTCGAGGAGTCGCCGTTGGTGGCCGCTTTGGGCGCGTTATCGGTCGTGTCGGTGATGGCTGCCTTGGTCGGCTTGTCGAGGTGCATGTCCCACGCGCACAGCACGCCATCGCGGCCACCCGAGTATCTGGCAGTTAGCAGAGGCCCAGACACAGACGCGGGACCCGGGAGTGTGCAGCGGGACCCAGGCCAGGGCTCTCACAGAATCGAGTTGTCGCTGTCGTAGGCGAGGCCGTTCACGCCGAGCCGGTGGCCGACCGACAGCGGCTCGATCTCGAGGACTAGACGGTCAGCAGCGCCCGGGAAAATTCACTGGGCCAGGTGGCGGCCTACCATAGCTGATTTTCTGCCGCACTTTCTTGCTCGCCATGGTCGTGTGCTTATCGGAGGCGCGGAAGGTCAGGGGAGAGAACGGCCGATCGGCCGGCTGTTGGAGCGACCAAACCGGAACCAGAAGCAGCGTGCTCGGCAGAAGGCGACAGGGTCGCTGGCTGGCACGGAAAACAGGCGTCGGCGCAATCGGTGAGCGAAAAAGACGTGGGAAACAACGCCAGGCAGGCGCAACGGACTGGGCTTGGCTGATGTGACACGGGAAAGTTGCGCAGAAACGACATTGCTAAGCCGGCCATTGGCAAGGCTCACCAGGCAGCTTGCTGCTGCGAGCTGCTGCGGGGGTGAGATTATGGCGAGCGATCGCTAGGCCAGGGCCGGCTTAGCGGTAGTTTGCGCCCTCCACACAACCACGTTTTTGGCATCGGATGGCCGCAGGAGGTCGCAGACGCACACCGTCACCAGCAACGCACAGGCGCAGCACAGACAACGCATCACAACGAGCCGCAAGGTGCAACAGAGCAACATGCACAGGTCCGAGGCTGCACAGACATGGCCCGGGCCGCCAGTGCAAGGCACGCTGTGAACTATCACGTGACTGGTGGAGTATTGTACCTGTGTGAACAGATGCCTATCTATGTTTGCCGAGTAATTTACCGAGTCGCGAGAGCAGAGTTACCCATCACCAGCACGTCTCACCACAATGGGCCATGTGTGGTCTCATTGGGGAACAGCCAGTTGTACGGCTCACTGTTGCGGCCCAGATCGGACATTTGAATGTCCGCCATGAGAAAGTCCCAGCTGTCGACCTCCGGCATGGCCTGTAGATCGGGGCGTGGAAACATCTGGCCGTCTGGGCCGGGCGGCACAGGGACCGCTGCAGGATCAGGGTTTTCTGTGGATTGGGGCGACGCAGGTGGCACATCGACCTCGGCGACGGCCCGGGTAGCGACGGCGTCATTGTCCGCCGCAGCAGCCTTGGCCTCGGCATCCAGCCGGGCCTGGCCCTCGGCGACGTGGCGCTCCATCAACGGCATGCACTTGTCCATGGACTCCTCACCGCTGAGCACGAGCTGTTTGGCCAGCTCCAGCTGCGACTCGGGCGTGGCATTGGGCGCGCAGATCATGCCGCGGCGCAGGCCGTCGATCTGGGTAATGACGAGATACCACAGCAAGTAGCCCTTGCAGTTGACCTCGCCCGCGTCGATGCCCTTGAGCGACCAGTCGCGGGCGCTGAACACAATCTGTATCAGGTCGGGGCGGACGGGCCGGAGGTTGGCGTCGAGGTCGTCAGCCGAAAGGGCCGACAGGAGCCCGACGTTTTCGTGCGCATTGTCCTCGAGCAGCTTGAGCTTCACCTCGCCCGCGATTAGCAGGCTAGCCTGCATGGCATTCTTGCGGTAACAGCCATGGCCGAGCATGGCGATGCGGATCAGCTCGGCCGGTCCGACAAAGGGCGCCGACGAGGGCGGTGGAAAGAGGCTGTCAGGGGCCATTTCCCCGAGTGTGTCAGTATATTCATCGGTGCCGCCGCAGCCCGTTCGCCAGATCTTGACAGCCGTATCGATGACAGCGCGGCGGGAATAGGCGTACGCAGCGGTGTCGTTGATGGCGGTGCCGAAGAACGGAATGTGCAGACATAGCAAATACCGCTGCAACATGATGTCGATGAGACCCAGCTGGATGTGGGGAATGGGTTTCTCGTCGGGGCCGGCGCTGGTGCCCGGCGGTGCGGTGCCGCCGTTCTGCAGGGCGACAAGCGTCTGGCAGAGGGCGCGGAACTCGGAGCGGAACTTGCAGTCGAGCTGCAACGTGTCCTGGTAGGAGCCGCGCGGGCCCAAGTTGTTGAGGAAGCGGACAATGGCGAGGCGCAGCGGCAAGGTCCTGCGCAGCGCAATCGAGACGGATGTCTGGGTCAAGACGTGGGGGGGATGGCCAGCGGTGTCGACATCGGCACAGTCCGTGCTGTCGCCCAACAGCTCCTCATCGTCAAAATTGCCCGGTGGCCGGGTGTCAAAGTCGTCGCGCGAGAGCATGACCGGACCGCCGGCGTCGAGGCTCGTGTTGACAGCCAGCTCGAGGATGGTGTTCCAGAGACGGCGGCGCATCTCGGCGGCTAGGCGCGAGGGCCGCTTGGGCAGCATGAGCGGGTCTCGGTGCAGGCCCATGTACACGGCGCTGCGAAAGAGGTCGCCGACGGCGATCCAGATGAGGTCGGAGCCGACCCCGACGGCGTCGCGGGCCAGGAGCAGCAGCACGTTGTTCTGCAGCGTCTGGATCGTCAGATGGCCCTTGTAGTCGGGCTCGGCAGCCCAGCAAATAGCCTGGTGCACCCAGCGCGTGGCGGCATGGCGCAGGCGAGCGTGTTCGGGGTGGCTGGCAGAGCCAATGGCGAGCACGAGGCGCAGCTGGGCGAGAAAGGGGATGGACGAGGCGCCGCCCGGACCGAGACTGCCGGGGCTGCCGGCATTGGCCCAAAAGGCCTCATAGTCTTTGCGGAAGAGGGAGACGTGCAGGACGCGGAAGAGGCCTTCGGAGCTGCGGAGGTAGCACTGGACGAGCTGGTCGGCGAGGGGGCGGGACGGCAGGTCGCGGTGGGCCGCGGACAGGGTGGCGGGCAGGGTGGTGGGCCAAGGGGGGGCGCGCTGGGTCTTGATGATGCGGGCGAGATACTTGAGGCGGTTCATGTCGCGGTAGACGCGGCTCCCCTTGTCGGAGATGAGGGGTTCGACGAGGTCAAAGATGTCACGGAACTGGTCGTCAGCGTGCGAAGCGAGGGGAAACGGGCGAAGAGGAGAGCGAGGAGGAGCAAGTGAGGGGGAGCGAGCGAAGCGAGGAGAGGAAAGAAGAGGAGAGAAGAGGAGAACGAGCGAAGCGAGGAGAGAAAAAAAAAAGCGAGGAGAGAAGAAAACTTACGCCGAGGACACTGTTGATCCAGTGGCTCTGGCCAAAGAGACGGGTCTTGTGCATGACGGAGCGGCTGGTGAACTGGCCGTTGCCGAAGCCGATCCCGTGGACGGGATGTGGTGATGCGGGTTCCGGCCGGCCGTGGACTTGTTCTATGAGGCTCTCAGTCTTGGACCGACGGTGCCAGGGAACGCTGGTGTGGAGGAAGCTCAGTGACGAGGCGGGGGTTGTCGGCGGCTGCGAGTTGGTGCGCGAGTCGGCGGTGACGTGAGCTGCGGTGTCGGTATCCAGATCAAAGACGGTGAGGTCGACGCTGTTGGCGGCTGGCGAGTGCGGCTCGGAGGGGGAGGGCGGAGACGGCCCCGGCGAGGACGATGACGACGTGGCATGGTGGTGCTTGCGCTGGTGCTGGACAGCCTGCAGCTGCATCTCAAGCTTGCGGATGCGCCGCCGCAGCGAGCGGGCCGACTGCTCGGACGGCGTGGCGGACTGGTCGAGGTCGCTCTCGGACGCAAACGACGGCTGGGTCATGGACGACTCGTAAATAAAGGGTGCGCCGGGCTCATAGGCGCGGTCGTCGAGAACGGCCGAGTCGTGGCGGCTCGGCCGGCCCGGACGGCTCTGGCGGTCGTCAAAGCTCGGGAAAAAGGGCGGCAACACGTCGGTGTTGTGATAGGCAGGCAGCCCCGGCGCCCGCTGCGGCGGTGGCTGGCGCGGGTTGGCGGGCAGAAACAGTGAAGACTGTGCCGCAGACACTTGCAGAGGCGGACGGGATAGCTGGGGCCGGAGCGGCACCGGCGCTGGGGCCGGCGGCAGCTCCTCATAGACGCAGGCGACATCCTTACGGGACCGCAGGCAGTTGCTGCAGGGCTGCTCGCGGTTGCAGCGGATCTTGCGGCGGCGGCAGAGGACACACGAGCTGGAGGTTAGCGCGAGCTGCGTGTCGGGAGGGGGGGAGGGGGGGTCGTGGTTGTGCGGCTGAGGCTTACACTGCCGGTCGTCTGCGGCGACGAGGCTCAGATTCGGCCATGACTAAGGCGCCAAGACGGAGTCGGCAGCGGTCGATGGGTAGGCGAATGGACGGTCGGTGGTGCGACCAGAATGCGGGCTCACAGGACGAACGCAAAAGGCCTGGACAGCAGATGGGCAGAACAGAGACGGACAGCCGTAACGGCACATTACCCCTGGCATCTCTTAACCAGCGCGCGACGTTTGCCAGAGCTGCGAGGCAAGGCGAAAGTCGGCGTTAAGTCGGGTCATCCTGGGGAATTTGCCGACTCCGCGAATTATAGCGCTCTGATTGGCTGACTGCTTCTCGCGGCCCCGATGCCGACTCCGACCGGGGCAGTGATTGCGGACGTGTTGTTCGGACATGCCTTGTGCGCAAGCGTGCCGATATATATATAAGATGGGAGGGCGGAGGATGTGGAGGATGGATTTGCATCTGCATCAATCTCCAACATGACGACCTCATCTGACAGAATAGCCGACCTCAACCACACCAAGGAGACGGACACCGGCAACACCACGGACGACAGGGTGTCCGGGCCGGAGGATGACGTGGAAAAGAACACGGCCGCGGCAGAGCCGTCCGACCTGGAACGCTATGGGCCGCCGCCAGACGGCGGCGTCGTGGCGTGGTTGGTGGCCGTTGGCGGCTTCTGCGTGTTGTTTGCGGCGCTGGGCTTTTCCAACTCATTTGGCGTCTTTGAGGAGTACTACATGACGCACCAGCTAGCGAGCAAGAGTGCGGACACGATTGCGTGGATCGGCAGCTGCAACGTCTTCTTCCAGTTTATGGCGGGCGTCGTGGCCGGGCCGCTGTTTGACCGCTTTGGCGCGCTGATTGTGCAGCCGTCGGCGTTGCTGTGCGTGTTTGCGGTCATGATGACGAGCCTGTGCAAGGAGTACTACCAGTTCTTTTTAGCGCAGGGTGTGCTGCTGGGCCTGTGCAGCGGCGGCATGCAGTTCCCGGCCATGGCGGCGACGATGCAGTACTTTGACAAGAACCGCGGCGCCGCCCTCGGCATCATGATTGCCGGCTCGTCCATTGGCGGCGTCATCTTTCCGATTGCGCTCAGCCGCATGCTCAACAACACGGAAGACGCGCGCCGCCTCGGCTTTGGCTGGGCCGTGCGCATCGTCGGCTTCGTCATGCTCGCCACGCTCATCTTGCCCTGCTTCTCGATCAAGCCGCGCCTGCCGTCGCGGCCGACGTCCTTTTTCATCGGGGCCGCGTGGCGCCAGGCCGACTACGTGCTGCTGATCGCCTCGTTCTTCCTCTGCTTCCTCGGCTTCATGATGCCGCTCTTTTACCTGCCGTCCTACGCCGTCACCATTGGTACCCAAACGACGCTGGCGTCCTACCTGCTGGCCATTGTCAACGGCGCCTCGACCTTTGGGCGCATCATCCCCGGCATCTTGGCGGACCGGTTGGGCCGCATCAACGTGCTGGCTGTCGGCTGCGCCGCGACGGGCGTGGTGACGCTTTGCCTGACCAAGGTGACGTCGACGGCCGGCCTCGTCGTCTTTGCGGTCTTCTTTGGCCTCACCTCGGGCACCATTGTGTCTGGCATGTCGGCGGCCATGTCCGTGTGCGTGTCGGACGCACGCAACATGGGCACGTACATGGGCATGGGCATGGGTGTAGGCTCGATTGCGGTGCTTATCGGGCCGCCGATCAACGGCCATTTGATCCACCAGTACGGCTATCTGCAGGCGTCCATATTCAGCGGTGTCATGTGTCTAGCGGGGGCGGCGGTGGCATTCGTGGCCAAGATAGCGACGCCCAAGGGGCTGTGGGGGAGGGTGTAGTTTAAAGAGGCAGAAAAAGGCAGAGGGACGGTGTCTGTCGACCAGGCTGTTGGAGGACAAGGGAGCCTCTTGGCCAGTGTGAAAATCCGGAGCGGATTCTATTCGACTTTCTTCTCAGTTTGATCTCTTTTGTTTGATTGTCTTTCCCATTCTCAACTATTTTGTCATTTCTCCCTTGGAATCGGTATAGATGTTATAATTCAAACCGGCATTTTCCACTCTGTGTTTGATATTTATAATGACACTCTTCAAAGGCAGTCACGCACGTGAGAGCTCTTTCCTGCCAGTCCTCTGCTCTTTTCAGAGTCCACTGCCTAGGCAGGAAGGTGCATCAGGCAGCAATTTGGTGATATATTTCTCGAATTCACAAACTTCCCTCTCAATTTGTCATTATTATAGCCTACAATTTCATTTCGCTTTTCCCTTTTCCCTTGTACTTGTTCCCTTACTCGGGGAACGCCAACAGGATCGAGCCGCTACGCGACTCGGCTCCCACGCTCGACGCATTCAGCGCGTCACCCTTGCTGCCCTCAATGTGGTGCGCAATGACGGGCGGGAAACGCGGCGGCGCCGGGATGACATGCACGTCTTTGCCCTCGAGCGTCAGCGCGCCGACCAGGGTGCTCAGCCGAAAGACGCCCTCCCAGGCCGCCGGGTAGTGCAGGGCGATGGCGCCCGAGACGGCGCGGTGCGTCGCGTGCAGGAAATCCAGCACGTCGTCGGCGTCGGCTGCCTCATAGGCCACGTCGACGGCCGTCTCGCCGCTGACCGAGGCCGTCTCAAGCGCGACCGTCGCGTTGCTGCCGGCGGGGGGCGCCAGCACGGTCAGGCCGAGCTGGATGTCGCCCGAGACGGTGTGCACGCGCGCCGACCCGGCGACGACGCCATCTGTCACGGCCACGTCGCCTGAGCGCGTATCGACCGCCAGCCGGTGGCCCGGCACGGCCGCCGTCGACGGCAGCTCGCGCAGGTCCACGTTGCCCGAGATGGTCGAGATGCGCAGCGTCGGCACGTCGAGCGGGTCGATGGGGCCGGCCAGGCCGGTCGGGTCGACCAGGCTGACCTCCTCGACGGCCACGTTCACGTCGCCCGACACGGTCGACAGGAGGAGCGACTGGCGCAGCGACCAGCGCCCGTGGATGTTGCCCGAGACGACGTGAACGTCGGTGTGGTTGGCCAACAGGCCGCCCGCCTCCGCCTCGGACGGGCCCGCAATCGTGCCCGAGACCGTGTGCAGACCGGCATAGTCGGCCACGGGCAGGTCGAGCCCGTCGACCAGCGTCACGCCCAGGTGCACGGCCACGACGTCGAGACGGCCCAGCTGGAAGGCGGCCGCCTCAACAGCCTCGTCGGCCGCGGCCGGTACGTACACGGTAATGCGGGCCAGCAGGCAGGGGTAGCCAGCGAGCGGGTCGGTGCCGGGCTCGTCGGCGTCGTCGTCGCCTGCGCCGGCCCAGAACCCGTCGGGCGTCTGCAGCACAAACGTCTGGTCCTCTGCGTCGGGCAGCGGCGCCGTGACGGTCGCCACCAGGCGCTCGTCGTTGGACACCCACTCGACCACGACGGCGCCGGCCGGGTAGGCCGCTGTCGCCTCGCGCAGCACGACGGTGCCGTCAATGTGGGCGCGGCGCCAGTGCGGGCGCGACGCGGCCGGGTCCTCGGGGTCGGTCGGCGGCGGCGACGGCCGGGAGGGAGTGTTGGTGCCGTGCTGCGTCTGGCGGATCGTCAGGTTGCGGGCAGCACTGCCAAAGAGCACGTCAAACGACTCGGCCGGCGGCTCCACGGGGGTGCCGCCGTAGGCGCGGCACAGCGGGTTGGTCAGGTGCAGCGAGCCGTCGATGGGGGCGCCGTACTGGCGCATGGGCAGCTCGGCGGGCGCCGACGGCCGGGCGCCGAAACCAAATCCGAAGCCGCCCAGCGGCGTGATGGCCCACGACAGCGGCGGGCCGCCCAGAACGTGGGAGGCCGCCAGCAGGCCGAGGGCGGTGAAGAACAGGACGTGCAACGGGCGCAGCACACGGCAGCGGCGGCGGACGGGCGCGGCCACGACCGGCGGCGGCAGCGCGACGTCGGCCTTGTCGAGCAGAGGCTGCTTCTCCATGGTGTTGGTGAGATGGCGAGGGATGCGAGATGCAGTTATGCGATATTGCTGTATCAAGGCTCTGTGTGGGCACGGCGATGGGTCGTCTGGTCGAACCAGAGCGGCCTTCTTAACTGCGGCCGTCAAACGGCTGCCTGATGGGGTGGCATCGGCAGTCAACGCGTCGGCCAATGGCGAGCGGCCGTGTCGGGCGTTTCCCAGGCAGTTGAGCCGATCTGACAGACGGCCGGCGCCGACCAGCGAACGTCTAGAAGGCGTCGAAAAGGCGCCAAGACACGGCAGAATGGGAAAACCGGCGAAAAGCACGCAAGGGCAGGAGCCATTACGAAAATTGCGAGAGCGCCCAAGGGCCTTGTGCATGCGCCGTGGTATTTCTGTATTTCTGCTGCGCGGCGTGACAGCCTCTAGATTTCTATGGCGTGCTGCCGCGACAAAGCCTGGTGTTTTGGGCGGCCGCGGCCGCGGGCGTCTTTTCTGGCTCGCCCGCTGGGGCGGTGTTTGCCCGCTGTTCTTTTTTGTTAGTCCCTGCGAGTGTACGGCCACGTCCGTTCCTCTTTGGGCGTGCGCCTGTCACGTGGACTGCCGCCGGCCCTCTGCCTCTGGCCTCTCTGCCCTCTACCATCTCTCTCTCCCCCTTCACGGCAGCCCCAGCACCGTCTTGGAATTCTCATACACCATCCACGTGATGCTCAGCGCCGGCGCCACCTTGAGCAGGTTTGGCGTCAGGCCCTTGTACAGGCCGCGCCAGCCCTCGTTGGCCAGCGTGCGCGTCGCCACGTCCCAGATGCCCGTGTACGTCGGCGGGTGCATGGCCGTGCCCTGCGTCTGCAGCCGCGTGCGCAGCACGTTGAGCGGGTAGACGACGGAGGCGCCAAACGCGCCCGAGGCGGCGCCGATGATGCCCGTCAGCACGTTGCCCGGCACGACGTCCTCCTCGTCGCGACCGTCGCGCTGCGCCTTGTACCGCACGACGGCAGCCTTGAGCAGCTCAAACGTGCCCATGTCGATGGCGCTGTAGGGGAACATGCCAATCAGGCCCATGGTCACGCCGCGGTACGCCGACCGCCAGCCGCTCGGCGACGCCGCCATGCGCCGCGCCGTCTGCACCAGCAGCGCCCGGCCCGTCGGCCCGCCCGCCACCGTCTCGCACTGCAGCCGGAACTTGAGCGTGTCCAGCGGATACACGCAAAACTGCGCAATCATGCCGGCCACGCCGCCCGCCACAAACTTGCTGTACGGCCGGATGCGCGCCGGGTCGTCGTGGCCCTCGAGGACCGAGCACGCCCGTTTGGCCGCCTCGTACGAGCCGAACTGGAGCTTGTCAGTCGTCCGCCATGAACCGCTGCTCCTTGACACCCACCTTGATCGCCGTCTCGGGCATAATCTTGACCACATTCAGTCCGTTGCCTGTCGGTCAGTCTCTGGTCCTCTGGTTCTCCAGCCACTTCCGCCGCCGGTCTCCTCCACGCACCTGCAAAAAAGGTCCGCAGCCCGCCCGCCCGGTACAGACTCGCCACCGCCTCGGCAATCGGCCGCGCCGCATTGTGCAGCGCTGCCAACGGGTGGCCGTGCCGCACCGCGTTCAGCGACGCGTTGCTGCCCGCCCGCGTGCTCACCAGCAGGTAGACCTTGAGCCGGTCAAACGGCGCCGTCGCCGTCCGCGAGATGCCACCCGCCAGCGCCCCCGACACAAAGTACCCCGGGTGCGGCAGGTACTGCGCCAGCGCCGTGCTCTTCTCGGCCGGCCGCTGCCGTGCATCCGCCGCCGCCGCCGCGCCGTCCTCGAGGTCGTCTAGGCTGTCGACCTCGTAGCCCCCCGGGTTGTCGTCGCTGTCGAGGACCGACGGCGCCTGCGGGGATGCCTTTGGCAGGGGCAACGGCTGTGGTGGCGGTGGCGGTCGTTGTGTGTGTGCATATGCTTGTGCGTGTGCTTGTGCGTCCATGGGGGCTTTGGCCTGCAACTGCGCCTCCTCCTCGTCGTCCCGCGCCCGTGCCGCCGCCGGTTGCGCCAGCTGCAGCAGCGAGCCAAAGAGGGCGTAAAACAGCGAGCCGCCCGGACTGCGCTCGAGCGTCTCGTCGCTGACGAGCGAGTCGCCCTCGGCGTTGAGCACGACCGTGGCCGCGTAGTAGGACAGCGCCGTCGCCAGGGGCGAGGCGCCGTCGCGCTTTGGTACAAACAGCAGAAAGTCGCGCCACTCGGGAAAGCTAATGTAGCCGTCGCGGTCGGCGTCCATCTCGTCAAAGAAGCCGTTGAGCCGGCGCGCCGGCACGGCCACGCCCGTCTTTTGGAACGCCGCCCGCAGCTCCGTCCGGCTGACGCGCCCGTCGTGGTCGTGGTCAATCGACCGGAAGAGCGTCTGCAGCTCGTGTTCGGCCGCCTCGACAAACACGCGAAATTCTGGCGGTCAGCTTTTGTGTTGCGGCCTGTCTCGTCTCTCGTCTCTTGTCTGCCCCCACTCACCCTCGTACTGAATCTTGCCGTCGCCGTCCACGTCGACCAGCTTGATCATCTGCCGCAGCAGGTCGTCTGCGTTTTGCATGGCTGTCCCGGTCAGCTTGTCCGCCGCGTCGCCTCATCCCCGCGCGCCTGGTCAGGTCCATTGCTACCCACGGTGGTCGATCCGCCGCAGGCCCTTTTTGAGGCCCTTGAGATCCAGATCCTGGCCCTGCGGGTCCAGCCGCCGCCACAGCTCCTCGACGTGCCGCGCCCGCCGACTCGGCACGTCCTCTGGGCCGCCGCCCGCCGCCGCCGCCGCTGCCGTCATTGTCGTCGTCGGCGCCGGCCGGCGGGCGGGAGATGCCTCCTCGTCGTCGCGCGCCGTCATGGCCAGCCGACCATGGCAGAGGCGTGGCTGGCGGGGGGGAAGAGGGTGGGCAGAATCGGGAATCGCAGTCGTCAATCGGCAGTCGGCAATGGTCAATGGTCAATAGACAGGTCGTCGCCAGAGACTGGAGACGAGGAAATCAAAATGAGGCTGTCGAGTGTTGTGCAAATTGTCTGTTTACCGTGTCGGCATCGTCCTGCCGGCTCGTTCTTCGTGTCCGTTGCCTGTCGCCTGTCGCCTGTCGCAGTCGCAGCGGCACTTGAGCCGTCGGAGGGGTCGCGCGTCGTCGAGTCCAGAGCTTGGCTGACCTAGGCCTTGAGACCAGGTTTCCAGCTGAGGTTAGTTTCGGTGCCGCTCGGCTTATTTTTCGAGTTTTCCTGCTTTGGTCGTCGGACTTTGCGGTGGAATGCAGCCAATCGGCGTCGCCCTAATCCAACTTTACCTCGGCCGTACTATTCTCCGGCAGCCTATGAGAGATGCAGATCGTCGTGCAGACTGCTGGAAAGTCGAAAACTCCCATGCGATGCGGCCCAAATAGGAACTACAGCAGCGGATTTCGGTAGCGAAACGGATAGGAGAGATACGAAAGTGGGTCTCTGGCAGACATTCACTACTTCAGCGGCACGGAATATCCCGACTTTCACTCGGGCTGCTCTTGAATGGCTTGGACAGTGCTTTTGACCCCTTCTGTGCCAGATGACGGACAGGACAGGCTACAGAAAGCAAGACACAGACATGAGCACCCATCTCACGCCATACTTGCTGCTTTTTCCGTAATTCCACAGCCTCTTCGTAGCCCGTGTAGTTAGCACAGATCAGGTGCATGCAGGCTATTCCGCATCGGTCATATCACGTGATCCAACGGCTGGGGTCCAACAGCTTCACTCTGCAGCTCCAGCTTCTGGTCCCCGTCCGTCCCTTGCGCAACCACCGCGATGGCGGCCAGCTACTGGGACTCGACGCAGCGTCGGTTCTGGGAGTTTAGCAAGGAGCAGCTGGCCACGCACCGCCAGCGCCGGCTCGAGGAGGAGCGCAATCTCGTGCAACTGTGTCCGCTGCCGGAACAGCGCCACCTCAACATGTTTTTCTTCCAGCGTGAGTGCTTCGTGCTGTGCTGTGCTGTGCTTGCGCGTCTGTCACAAGCGTCGTCTTGGTCCTAACCTTTCCCCCCGCCAGAACTCAACCGCCTCGGCAAGCGCATGAACGTCCGCCAGCAGGCCCTTGCCACCGCCCAGGTCTACCTCAAGCGCTTCTTCTTGCGCGTCGAATTCCGCCGCATCAACCCCTACCTCGTCCTCGCCACCACCCTCTACCTCGCCTGCAAGACGGAAGAGTGCCCCCAACACATCCGCCAGGTCGCCCAGGAGGCCAAGGGCCTCTGGCCCGAGGCCGGCGCCCACTGCCTCGAAATCACCCGCATCGGCGAGTGCGAGTTCTTTGTCATTTCCGAACTGCACTCCCAGCTCATCGTCCACGCCCCCTACCGCACCCTGCTCACCCTCCAGGGCGAACTCGGCCTGCACCCGGACGAGCTCGCCCACGCCTGGAACGTCGTCAACGACCACTACATGACCGACCTGCCCCTGCTCTACCCGCCCCATGTCATTGCCGTTACCGCCCTGCTCTGGGCGCTCGTGCTGCCACCGGGAGGGAGCGGAGGCGGTGGTGGCGGCGGCGGCGGCGGTGGTGGTGGCGGGGCCGGCGCAGGCGGCGCGGGCGCCATCACTGCTGCAGGCGGAGGCGCCAGCGGTGGTGTCGCGGGAGCAGGCGCAGGTGTCGCCGCCGTCGGGACCGCTGCCGACGGCACGCCGACTGGCACCGGGCCGGGCGCAGCGACGGGCAGCGTCGGCGTCATGACGCCTGGCAGCCTGCACGGCGGCGCCCCGCCGCCACTGCTGACGTCGTACGCATCGCTCTCCTCGCTCGGCGGTCCGGGCGGCGCCAACACGACCCCGGGCGGCAGCTGCACGCCCGTCGGTGGCGGCAGCGGCAGCGGCCTGCTGCCCAGTACGCCCGGCATGGGCATCGGCACACCCACCATGGCGGGCGGGTTTGCAGCAGCCCTGGCGCAGGCGCAGGCCCGGGCTGCCGCCGTGGCCGCGTCGCAGCAGGGCGGCGGGCCCGGCAGCGGCGGCACGCCGACCATGGCGGGCGGACTGGGTATGATGGGCGCGTTTGGCGCGCTCAGCGGCATGGGCAGCCTCGGCACGATGAGCACCATGGGCACCATGGGCATGGGCACAATGGGCATGAGCACCATGGGCACAATGACTTCCATGGGCAACATGGCCTCCATGGGTGCCTTGGGCACCATGGGCTCGCTGGGCATGGGCACCATGGGCACGATGAGTAGCATGGGCGGCATCGGCATGGGTCCGGCCACCATGGGCATGGGCCCGGTGGCTACCCTCAACACCATGGGCGGCATGGGCAGCATGCACGCCATGACGGCCAGCATGGGCCAGGCCGGCGCAGTCGTCACCAATCCACCGGCGTCCCAACCAGCGGTTCACCCAGTGGCCCAACCCACGCCGCAGTCGCAGTCACAGCCGCAGTCACAGCCGCAGTCACAGCCGGCCGCCCCGGCAGCCGGCCAGCCGCCTGCTAACGAGGAGAGCACGCCGACAGACGGCGGCCGCACGGCGATGCTGCAGTGGCTGGTCAAGTGGCTGGCCGACAGCGGGCTGGACATGGAGGCGGTGATTGACTGCACGCAGGAGCTCATCTCGTTTTACGTCTACAGCGACGAGTACAACGACAAGCAAGTGCGCGAGCAGATTAACCGGTTCATCAAGATGCGGGGCTTGGACCGGTAGCATTGTACGATGACTGTATGTACTCTATACTTTTGTACGCGTATGCTGGATGATAATGAAACCGAAAAAAAAAGACTAGGTGTTCTTTGTACGGACAGCCCGCCGGGGAGGCTGCCTGTCAGGCTGCTCCATGCCGATCCCGGTTGCTGACTTCAGCCTGCGGCGATCATCTGCCTGGCTAGACAAGGCTGAATCGTCACGCGTGACCTCGTCCACTCATGACCATGTTCATTCCCTAAAGTTCATTCCCTGCGTAGCGTTTTCCTATCTTGCACGTTGCACGCAAAACCAAAAAGACAATCACAGATGCTCCGTTGCTCCACTATCTCTGTCGTGACACGGGAATCTTCCGAAGCAGAAATCAGAACCCGAGAAACCGACTCCTTACAGAATCCCTTCCTTGCCCCAGCCAAATCAAACAGAGAGCTTATACACGATGCCCCAAGAATCCGGAAAATGACGTGGCAACACAAGATCGAGCGATAAGATATGAAAACACACATGAGCCAAGCCAAAATGTCGAGCACTCCAAAAACCAAAACGAGATAGACAAGAAATCCCCAAAAAACACACAAGGGCCGATAAGGCTCCTTTCTTTGCCTGCCAGCCTCTCCCCATGTTGCTCCCAGACGAACCCTTCCGAGTCGGCCAAAAAAACCACGCATCAGAACACCCAAAGCAGCGATTCGTAACCCCGTCGCTGTAGTCTCCGCTCGAGCAAACCAGAACAAAAACCCAGAAGAGAGGGAAGAAAAAAAAAGAGAAAGTCGTCCAAAGACACTCGTTCTATGAAAGGTTTCTTCTTTCATCTCATAGATCCGTGATCAGCCGTATTTTATCATTGCCGAAACAAATGTCGCCCGCTCCTGTATGGGAAGACATGAATGATGCAAGCCGCAAGAACTCCGTTGTAGAAACCGATATATGCAGGGATTAGAAATGTGTCGAAAACGTTGGAAACCGTCGCCGAGAGTTTTGCAAATGCAAAAAAAGAAACGCCAAAGTCGTCGCGTCCAGACAGCCGCCATCTTCGAGGCTGAGAACACCGCACATCCGGGTCGGGTATTTTCTTTTTCGTTTCTTTTTGTGGACCGATAAACCAAGATGGAACAAAGCAAGAAAATGCAAGAGGTCGAGAAAGAAGATATCGATTATTCGTGGCACGCCGGTCGCGGAAGAAGGAGATTGAAAGCGATCGAGAGCGATCGAGAGCGGTCGTTTCCAAAAGTCAAAAGTCCGAAGACGGTGGAGAAGAGTGTTGTTGTACAAAAGCAAAAAGATCAAAGGTCGAGTGGCTGCGAAAAGCCTCGCAAAAGTCGTGTCCACCCGCGCCGATGCGCACGGTAATCGATTTCCAGCACGTCCCGTATTTTTTTGGAATGAAACAAGTTGTCCGGTGTTGGTGTTCACGCCCCTAGATCCCAGCCGCCGAGAAGAAAAGCAATGGTTGGCGTTTCTCGGCAATTTTTATCCCACACATATCAGTGCCGACAGAGCGTCGGTTGACGGGTTGCACCACGCGCGCGCGCGCGGTGCAGTGTCCCGACTCTACCAGACGGCACCAATCTGCTGCGGGACCACACGCATGGGCGAGGCCGATGGCGGAATGGGCGTGGCCATGCTGATGTGGGAGGCCGGGCGGGAGGAAGGATGGACAATGGGGATGGGATTGCGGGTGCGGGTGGCGGCAGGCTGGTACAGCTTGGTCGTCTGTTGCGACTGCAGCATCGGCAGAGTAAAGGATGGCGACGTGGCGTTGAGCGAGAAGAGAGGCGCCACCTGGGACGGCTGGGAGGGCGAGTTTTCAGGCGAGTTGCTAGCCAGCGACGAGCGCTCGGAAGCGCTGTGAATGGACACCAGCTGGGGAGAGTAAGAAGACGAGCGAGACGAAGCGGAGTCGTCCCAACTTACGTCGTTTTCAGACAGTAAACCCGGGCAGAACTCGAGATCGTCCTCCAGGTCAAAGGAACGGCCGGCCTCGAACTTGACACGGAACGTGTTGAGATTGAGGCTGTCAGTCATTTCCTTGATGGAACGGATCTGGCGGTACTGTTGGTGTTGGTGCTGCTGTTGTTGCTGTTGGTGGTGCTGTTTATGGCCGTTTTGCGACATGGAGAGCCGTGGTGCCCGACGATTGCGGCCGCCGTGGTGGCTGTGGCCAACGGGCGCCGCCATTGCGGCCGTCGGGTGTTGCTGGTGGGCGTTGTAGTAGTATGACATTTTGTATAGGTGTACGTGTGTGTGTAAGCCGGACGTGGTCGATGTCTTTAAACGCGGGAGCGAAAGGCAAGAGGAGGATGGGCGGCGAAGAGAGGCCGGGAATGGTTGTGGAGTGGTTTAAAATGACTGGTCTTGGGCAGTGACTGGGAGGTGGCGTGGTTTTGACCTGGGGTCTTGTGTCTTCTGCCTGGCTTTTGGCCAGTGGACGCTAGCGTGTCTGAGGCGAGGGGGCTTTCGATGCGAGACGCCGCGGCAAACAGAAGTAAACAGACGGAGAGTTGGGGGAATGGGAGAATACGGTAAGTGGGCAAGAGTAAAACGAGAGGAAGAAGCGGCCGTGCTGTGTGCAGATGCGGTGCGGATTCGGTGCAGAATGGGAGCAGAAGTGTAGACGTGCAGACGCGCAGATGGGCAAATGGGCGGGTAAAAAAACAGCGGTGCAGAATCGGCGAAAGGTGCGGTATTTTGGTCAATGGGCAATGGCCAAAGATTGGACGGTTGGGTGGAGAGCAAAAGATGCAAATGTTGGCGCGGAATTTGGGCAATTTGGGGGGAGGGCAGCAGGAGAAAAAATGAGGGCAAGAGCGGGAAGAGAGGAAGGAGCGAGCAAAGGGGTGTGGGCCGCGCAAGGCCAGCAGACCAACGAGGCAGCGCAGGGGCCAAGTCAGCCGGGGGGTGGTGGAAGGAGCGTTGGTGGGTCGGCCGAAAGCAGCGGTTCGGGCTGGCATGCAGGAAGAAGGGAACGAGAACGGTACGGCGGCTGGAGTACATTGGCAGGAGCGAACCGCGGAGAGGCCAGGAGGCCAGGAGGGGACCGGAGAGGGCGCCAGCGCGTGGACGACGCTACGAGAAGACAAAGGCGCAGGCGGTGCCGCCCCAGAGAAAGGACCAGGAGGAAACCGAAGAGACCAGAAAAAGAAGGAAAAAAAGAGGCTACGGAGTACAAACGCCAAGGACCAGGCCAGCCACGGATGCATGACGACACAGTGTGTAGGGGCGCAGCGCTTGGACCGGCCAATGGGCGATGGTCGGGCAGACCAGCAAAACAATAACAAACGGTGCTGCGGAAATAGAAACTGGGGCGCTGGAACCAGGGGGTGGTCCACTGAAGAGCACGCTACGGGGCACACTGTCTAGCACTGTCCGGCACTGTCTGTGCAGATACTGTGCGGAGAGGAGAAAACGAGGAGGTCCACCGGCCCCACAGGCCTGCAGGTTTCCTGCTGTTATTGTCTCCGCCCGGCGCTCGCCACCCCTTTTTGCGGCGGGCCATTGGGCCAGGGCGGAGAGCGCTATGTCGCAAGCGGCCTAGCAGACGCCGTATCGGGAGGAAATTGGTCCTTGTGCTGGCCATGTGCCGTCGAGATTGCAAGACGGTGCGTTCGGGAAGATATGCACGGTGTTAGACCTGGAGGCGGGCTGGTGAGTCGCCAAGTTGGCGGGCTGGCGGTCAGCCCGGACAGGCCGCCCGACGGTCGGAGACGCACGGAGAAGAGAGAAGGGACAGGAAGAGGAATGAGGACCCTGTGCGATCCAAAGCACTCTGCAGGATGCCACCGTTCTGGCCTGCACGCACTCCGTAAACACAATGGGGATCCTTCCTTCCCCATTTCCTCTCTATGCACCGCCGAAACACGCAATGCCAGGGGCGGTCGGCTGTTTGGGTGTCGAAATGGGGACACCCTGGTCTGGTAGAATGGGCGGTGTCCGGCGCAGCGCTCGCCTGCACACGGCCACACGGACACGGGCGGTGGAGCCGCAGCGCACAGCGCATCTCGCTACGGACCACACGGAGCGCCACCAAAAAATCGAATGGGCGAGTATCGTACGGAGGCTCTTGGAACGTTGTAGGCCCCTTCTCCCCTTGAAGTGATCGTCCCAGGACGGGGCCATGATGGTTGAACGGCCGTCCAGGCCGGAGTCGGCACAGCTATCGGCAGACGGGCGACTGGGCAGCGGCGGCCTCGAAGACCGGCCAAGCCAGTTCGTGCTGTGCCTTTTGTCTGGCCGGCCCTGGCGTGGTAGTCAGCAGCGAGGCTACGATGGGTGTGAGTGGAGCTTGGTCGACACCAATCCTGTTTCAGGCTGGAGGAGGTCGGAGGGGTTGAACCGAAGGCCCAAGAGGCAGACCAGAGGCAGACCGAAGGCAGACCAGAGGCAGACTGCAGACGGAGGCCGGCTGCAGAGAAGGGCAGACGCGGAGGCTGAACCCAGACGCTCGTCTATCCTATGCAGTTCGGGTAGAGGGTGACATTGTGGTGGATTTCTGCCCATTTTCCTGCCCCCTGGAATGCCGCAGTTATGCCCGTTCCGGCGGCTGGCGGTCATGTGACAAGGTGGGGTTGTCAGGACCGAGGATTCTCCGAGTCTGGTGGCACAGCAGTGTCTCGGTCGCGGCTGCCATGAATTGCAATGCCCGGGGTAATTTTAACGATAAATGATGGAGCAATCATTCGAGTATCCAAATTGACCATTCAATTCAAATGAATTGAATACGGGAGTGTATGGAAATAGATTCTCGAGGATGAGTACAGTCCAGTTTACAAACCAACCCCCTAACCAACCATCCCAACCTCGCTAGTAGCCGCGCACGTTATGACTCTATGACCAGCCAAGAACTCCATAAGATGCTCCGTAGATACAAACAATAATACCCTGTACTCCGTACTCCCATGGTTACATTCGTGCCCATCACTTGGCCACATCCCAGTTGCGCATGCCGACGCTGTACTGGGATTTGATGGCCGCGTCCAGCAGCTGGAGGAAGCGGTCCTCCTCGATGCGGACATTGTCAAACTGCCACTCGCCGTCGCGGCGAGCCAGTTTGGGGAGCTGTTTCTGGTCGGACTGGGCGCCAGACTGGTTGGATGGTGAGTCTGACTGGTCAGACTCGTGATCGGTCTGGTGTGCCTCTTGGTGTTCCTCCTCGTCGTGGTGTTCCTGTTCCGGTACCCCCTCTCCCCCCTGGGACTGCTCTGATTGTTCCGCTTGCTCTGCCTCCGCGTCCAGATTTTGCTCTTGCTCGTGCATCTCCGTCATGTCCTCTGGTTGATTTCCTTCTTCCTTCTTTTCCCCCTTCTCCTCCTGCCTCTGCTCCTCCTCTCCCTCTCCCTTTACAATCTCTGCTTGCGCCGTGAAATAGTGCAGTCCCCGCATCGTCGCCAGGTTGCGGAATCCCCGGTAGCCCATGCCCGCCGGCTGGATCTCGACCAATGCGCCGCCGCCGCCCTCGCGCATAAACATGGCGTGCGTCAGCGCAGCGCCGTGCACGCCCACCAGCACGTCCGTCTGCTGCACAATGGCAATCTGCGCGGCGAGCGTCAGCTCGGCCATGTCGACGACGCGCACCGTGACGCGCCCGGCATAGGTGGCACGGAGGCGGTCGAGGAGGGCGTCTTGGTGGACGAGACGACGCGTGCTGCGACGGTCCAAGAAGGTGACGGTGATGGGGGAATCCCCTGAATCCCCTGGGGAGTCACCCAACCCCAGCCGGTCCAGGACGCGATGCACAAACAGCCCGAGCAGAGGCGCATCCGCCACACTGCCGCCGCAGCCGCGCAGGGTCCAGTCGTTTTGCCACAGCGGGTTGCTGCCGCCAGACAGCGGCAGGACCAGGTGCAGCGGCCCGTCGCCGGCAACGAGGTGGGAGGGATCGGCAAGGACGTCGCGCAGGCGGACGGCCGGCTGGTGGGAAAAGAGGCGCCAGAGGTCGTAGGTGGGCCCGTCAATGTCGTGGTCGTCGAGGACGACGACCTGGGTGCGTTCCATGTCGTCGGGGTAGCGGAAGAGGGTCGAGAGGGTCGAGAGGGCCGAGGGAGACCGAGGAGACGGGGGACGGTCGGCGCCGCGGCTCATTCGGAGGACGTCAAACGACATGGTCATGGCCCAGATTTCCAGCAAGCAGTGCCAGAGGTTGCCGTTGCCCTCGCGTTTGACGAGGAGGACGAAGCGGGGCGGAGAGGTAGAGGAGGGAGAGGGGGGCGCTGTAGAGAGGGACGTCGGCGATGCCTCTTGCTGCTCTTCTTGTTCTTTTTCTGTCCCGTTCACGTCCACGAACCCGTTCAGAATCGTGCGCGGCCCCGTCTCGTACCAATACGGCAGCATGTCCGCCAGCGGCACGATGCCGGCGGCGGTCTGGTCCGCGTTGGGCTCGCGCACAGCGCAGTCGAGCACAAAGCGGCCGCGGTCGCGGTCGAGGACGGCGCCGGTGGCCAGGCAAAACGAGTCGGCGCGGTCGTCGTCGCGGGCGTGACCGTGGAAGCACGTGAGGGAGGAGGAGGGGGAAGAGGAGGAAGAGTTGTCTGCACAATACTGAAAGGCATGATCCCGCAGGTCTTCCAGGTAGGCGGCCGTGAAGCGGCGGTGGCAGTAGTCGTCGGCGAGGGGGATGGCCTTGCTGGCGTCGACCACTTCGGGGGGAGGGGGGAGGGGAAGGAGCTCAGCCAGGGCCGTGGGAGGGGAGATCTGCACGCTGGACGTCTGCTCGCTCGACGAAACAGAACTTTGTCCCGGCCGCCATGGCGGAAGAGGCGCCGCGTAGAGACGCCACCCCGGCTGGAACAGGGCAATGATGGCCAGCGACAGCAGAACGGCCAGCAAAAGAGAACTGCGACGCCGCAGGGGACCAATATGGGCGATCATGATGACCGTGGCGATTGTGATGGACCTTAGAGAGGGTGAAGAGAGACGACAAGAGACTGCATCCATACGTCTGACAGTCCGTTCTATGTAGGTCTCGATCAACCCGGTTGGTGATCCCCTGTCCTGTACTACAAGCGCGCGACCGGGATACGAGCTACCCGCCCGACAGCTCTTCAGCCCCGACCCCTTCCAATCTCTTTCTTCCGCATTCAATTGTTTTCTTTGCCGCCCTCCAACTGCCCACCACAGCTTGCCAGCGGAGCCAGTGGTTCGGCGCTTGTTGTGAGTGGACAGCCGCGTAAATGTGGGGCATCCCTTGTAAGTTGCAGACGTCAAAACATATCCCGCCCGCCACAAGGCAAATTGGACATGGATCGGACGAGAATGGCTTCGTTTGCACCTGCATATTCCAGACGCCCAGATGTGTTGGCACTTGTGCAGGTCCGGAAATGTGACAGCCCGCCGCGGCAGATTGACGTCGACCGGCTTGGCGACAGCTCGGCTGTCACGTCGTAGGCGTATATACCTTGTGCCGTGTGTTGTGTTGTGTGTCCTTGCTGTTCGGTTATGCGCTTATATCTCTAGACGTCTGTTTTCGTGTGCTGTCTTTTTGGTGGAATCGTTCCCGTTTCTCCTTTCGCGTTATCCTCCTCTCCTCCTCTCCTCTTATCCTTCCCATCCTCCCATCCTCCCCCCTCCCCCTCCTCCTCATGGCCTGCGCCCCTTCACCCATCGCCCTGCCCATTGGCAACGTCAGCCTGCCCAATGGCCTAGTCGCCCGCGGCGTCGCCCTCTCCGTGGGCCAGCCGCCGCAGCCCGTCGCCCTCATGCCCGCCCTCCCCGAGAACAACACTCTCCTCTACGGCACCGACGGCTTCTGCCTCACCGACAGTCCCGGCCCCGGCCCCTGGACTGACGCTGCTTGCACCACATTTCGCGGCGGCGCCTACGACACGCTTGCCTCGACCACGCGCACCGCCGCCAATGCCAGCAGCAGCAGCAGCGACGTCGGCAGCGACGCCGGCAGCGTCCAGACGACCGCCTTTGCCGACACGCTGCACCTCACCAGCAACGTCTCGCTCGCCGCCTTCTCGCTCGGCCTCGCGCTCAGCAACCCGGGCGACCAGTCGGACGAGTACTTTCCGCAGGTCGCCCTCGGCCTCGGCCCGCGCTCGACGCTGCTGGCGCGCCTCTGGCAGAGCGGCCAGATCGCCTCGCGCAGCTGGGCCTACTTTCTTGGCAGCGACTCGCCGCGGGCCGACGCCGCGCCGCTCAACGGCAGCCTCGTGTTCGGCGGCTACGACCGGGCCAAGGTCGCGGGCACCGGCTATGCATGGCCGCTGGCGCCCGTCACAGACGCCTGCTCGTCACAGCTGGCCGTCAACATTACCAACCTGGAGCTCGACTTCCCCAACAGCACGACGGCCAGCCTGTTCCCCAACCGCTCCGTCGTGCTGCCGGCCTGTCTGCGGCCCGGCCTCGCAGCCCTGGCGCGCCTGCCGCTGGACCCGTACGTGGCCACGCTGCTGTCGCAGACGGACACGAGCATTGGCGCGCTGGACCGCTCGCTCGGCGTCTACTACTGGAACCTGCGCTATGCGGCCGGTGCGGACACGTACGCGGGCGCGCTGACCATTACCCTGCAAAACGGCCCGAGCATCCGCATCCCCAACGAGCAGCTGGTAGTGCCACACGTGGCCATCAACCAGACGACGGGCGTCGTCACGGCCAACGCGACCGCGCCGGACCTGCTGATCGACTCGCTGCAGGCCGACGAGGCCTCGGGCATGACGCAGCTGGGCCGCCAGTTCTTTGCGGCCGCCTACCTGCTCGTCAACCAGGACGCGGGGGACTTTACGCTGTGGGCGGCGAACCCGACGGCGCGCGAGGACCTGGTCGCCGTCGACACGGAGGGCAACGAGGTCGACGTGTTGTGCGCGAGCACGAGCAGTACGAGCAGTACGAGCAGTGCGAGCACGAACGCGACGGTGACGGAAGCGGCCGCAACGGTCTCGACCTCTGCCGCGTCCACCGCCACCGCCGCCTCCCTCTCGGTGGGCACGACCGCCGCCGTCGTCGTCGGTGCGGTGGTGGCCCTCGCCGCGATAGCGGCCCTCGTCGTGTGGTGCATCCGACGGCGGCGACCACGGCGACCGGCACGCAGTCCGCCATTCATCACCATGGACAGCACGAGCTCTGTTGACAAGAAGGACGACCGCTTCCAGCCGCACGAGGTGTCTGGTCGCGAGCTGCCAGTGATTTATCAATACGAATTGCAGGGGTAGTGCAGCAGCTGGGACGGAAATGTTTTGGATCAGGCTTTTTCTTCTTTCTTTTCTCAAATTTCCTTTCTTCTTTATTTTATTTTCTTTCTCTTTTCTTTTTTTCTTCTTTCTATTTTCATCCTCTTCTTCAAAGCATAACCCGCGATATCATGTATTACTGTTACGTCGCTTTCGTAATTCCGATCACCACCGGCTCCATGACCGGACATACGTTGACCACTCCCCATGCTATCTCATGATTGCCAAACGAGGTCTGGTCCATCGCCAAGCCGTCGCCGTCGATTGGCCGGACAAAGGCTACCCGGGACTCACACCATCGGGTGCGCTCAACGACAGCCTATCAACTGACGTCACCCACCGTCATGAACTTGTTTGCCGATCGCTTGGACGGTCGGATCTTGCTATTTAATTGCGGCGCCTTCTCGTTTCGGTTTCTTGTTTCTGTCGCACTTTTCCTTCTGTTCCTTCCAATCAACTCACTAGCAATTCACATCCCACAATCATGTCCGCTCTTCGCTCACTGGCCCGTCCGCTGGTCCTCCGCCCGCTCGGCGTCGGCCTCGGCGTGTCGTCCGGCCGTCTGGCCCGTCCTCTGTCGACCTCGGTCGTCCGGCGCCACAAAGAATCCGAATCGGGTGCGTTGAAGTGTTTGCAGCTGCTTGCTGCTACCAGCTGCAGCCAGCTACTGCTAGCTGCTGTTTGCTCTGGCCGTCCGGTCCTGCTGCCTGCTAACGGCTGTAGAAGATCCTGACTACGCTATTGAAAAGCTCAAGAACGAGTCGCTCGAGTTCCAAAAGAAGGGCAAGGGCGAGTGGATGCCCGGCCTGGCCTCGGACAGTGAGGAGGCCATCAAGGCCGACAAGGCCCCGTCGCCGATGCCCCAGCCGCCGCGTACGCCCGAGGGGAAGACGGAGCGCAGGCCGGCCGCTTGAGAGTTCCATGGCCATGATGACGGAAATACGACAGAAATGACACAAAAAACATGTACCAAGGAAACACAAATTGACAGCTGAATTGGACACGAGAACTCGACTTTTGCTGCATCTATCCCTCTAGCCCCTTTGTCCACGTCCACGCCCGCGTCCTCGGCCACCCCGGCCCCGTGCGCCGCCTCGCCGGGCAAAAAACCCTGGCCGGTTCCGGATCGAGCTGCCCGAGTCCGAGGCTGAGTCGGAGTCAGAGTCAGAGTCGGAGTTGGAGTCGTCCGAGTACAGCCGCACCACGGACGGACCGCGAGTCTTTGGCGCGGGAGATGGCCGTGACGGTTCAGATGGTTCGGACGGTTCGGACGGCCCGGGAGACGGCGATAGTTCTGGTAGTGCATCCAGCGATACCTCTGGCGATTCTGGCGGCTGCGCCGGCTCCGGCTCTTCCTCCTCGGCCGGCACCTCTTCTGCTGGTGCCTCCTCAACCGGCGTCCCCTCCAGAGCTGCTTGTCGCGCCGCCTCGCGTGTCGCTTCCCATGCCGCTTCTCGGTTCGCGGTCTCCCGCCTCTGTCTCTCCCGCGCCTCGGCCTCTTCCTTCTCGATCGTTTCCCGCCGTGGCCCTCCCATGGACAGCGTAATTCCCGTCATCTTAACGGCCTTGTCCATGTGCAGGGGCGCCTCCACTACCACTTCCGTTTCCTCCCGGGCCTCGGCCTTCTTGGAGCGCCTTATCCGGAACGATTCCCCCCACAAGACTATGCGCTCGGCCATGGACAGCCGCAGGGGCGGTGCAGGCGTTGCGTGGTCGGCCGTGTTGGTGTCGGTGTCGGCCGTGTCGGTGTCGGTGTCGGCCGTGTCGGTGTCGGTGTCGGCCGTGTCGGTGTCGGCCGTCTCCGGCTTTCTCGGGCGATCGGGCCGCCGCTTGGGCACCACATCGTCCACCACCGCCGCCTTTTTGGGCCGCCGTCCCGGACCACGTCGCCCTGCCTCTCCTGTCTTGGCTCGTTTCGCGGGTGGCGGACTACCCCCGCCGTCGGCCTGACTGTCGGCCAGACTGTTGGAGACAGCGCTGCCCAGCGTGCCGAGATCGTCGGACAGCCGGGTTCGTTTGCGTGCGTCTGTCGTCGTCTTCGTCGTCGTCTTCCTCCCGTCTGGCAGGCTTGCCTCGACTGTCTCTCTTGCGTCTTCCCCTTCTCCATCACTCTCGACCTCCACCACGTACGACGCCTTGGGCTGGGCGTGTCGAAGTATCACACCGGCTACCGGCCCTGCTGCTACTACCAGTCTTGTTGGCACCACCGCCACTGCTACCGCCGGCGCTGGTGCCGCTGCCACACTCAACAGGGCCGGGTCCAGATACATCTCCTGCTCCCCGCCCCCGGCCCCGTCGGCCGCCGGCCGCACCTTCCTGCGCTGCGACCGTGGCTGGTAGTCCGGGTCGAGGTCCTTGTCCAGCCGCGGCCGCCGCACGGACCGGTACGAAAAGCTGTCCAGAAACTCGGGCGGCTCCGCCATCGCCTCGAAGCCCGGCAGCACCTGGTGCGGCAGCGGCTCGCGGTAAGGGTCAAACAGGATCCGGTCAGGGCCATCGTCGTTTTGGTAGTAGGCGCGGCCAAACATGGCCATCATCTCGTTGCTGGCGCGCGTCGGGTCGGGGTAGTCCGTATCGGGGCCATGCGCCGGCGGTGGTGGTACTTGGGCTTGGGCTTGTGCTTCTACGTGTGCCGCGTGCGTCGCCATGCCAGCACGCTCATCGTCATCCAGGACCATGACCGCAGGCGGCGCCGCGGCCGTGTAGGCACCGTACTGGTCCACATGGCCGGCCAGCGGTCCCGCGTCGCCGTGGCTCTCCTGGCTGTTCTGGCTGTCTGGACCGCCAGCTTGACCGCCCTGACCGCCCTGACCGCCGTGCTCCATCCACTCCATCCCCCCCTCCAGATCGCCGGCCGCCTTGGCCTGGTCCGCCGCCGCGCGCAGCCGCCGCATGCGCTTGCTGTCCTTGCTCCGGCTCTCCTCGCCGGCGTTGCGCAGCCAGAGCAGGTTGTGCAGCCGAAAGTTGATGAGCGACTCGACGCTGCGGTCGTCGGCAATCGCCCGTGTGTCGTGGCCCAGCAGCGTGCTTTTGGGCACGTACGGCTTCGTCAGGCCGCCGCGCCGACACGCGCCGCAGTTGCATATGCCCTCGCAGCGCGGACAGCGCCAAAACTCCTTCTGCATGACCGTCTGCGGCATCATGTCGAAGCCGCGGTACAGCACGCCGTAGCAGTACGCCTCCTGGCAGCCGGGCGTCGTGCAAAAGGCCAGCCGGTGCCGGTGGTCCTTGTGGCAGCACGAGTGGCAGCGGTACGTGTCGCCGTTTTTCGGCTGCCGTTGCGGCCTCTTCTTCTTTTTCTTGCGCACGCGCCCGTCCTCGTCCACGTCAGGCTCCGACAGCTCGTCTGGCAGCACCGCCCGCGACACTGGCGCGTGGATGTCGCGGAACGGCCGCCGCCGCAGCTGCTCCTGGCAGATCTGCGCAACCGGCTTGCGTCCGGTCCGCAGCCGCGCCACCTCCAGCGCCGGCGGCGACTCCAGCACGTCAATGAAGCCGTCGTTGCTGATCACCATGGCCCGCCACCGCTCGTAGTCGGCCACCAGCGTCGCCCACGGCCACTGCTCGCACCAGCTCAGCTGCGCCACGCACGCGCACGACCGCCCCATGGCATAGCACTCCATGCACACGTCGTACGTGTCCTCGTCGCCGCCCACCAGCAGCCGCGTGCAGTGCCGGCACGTCAGGAAGCGGTTGAAAATGTTGGCCCGGCAGTAGCTGCACGTAATGTTCGAGTCAAACGCCACGTACTCGACGTCGCGCTCACGGCTGCCAAACATCTCGTCCACCAGCATCTCGCCAAACAGCTGCAGCAGCCGCTTAAAATCGTCTGCCACCTGCTGCGTCCGCACCGGCCGCCGGCCGCCCTCGTCCGGCCCGATGCCGTACGTCGACGCTAGCTGCTGGTCCGTCCGCGCCGCCACTAGCTCGTCGTGGTACTTGCCTAGCGTGTAGTAGATGATGGCCTTGTTCTTGTACTGCTCGTCGCGGCACACCAGCCGCGCCTTGGGCAGCGCCTCGTGCAGTGCCATCTCCAGTGTCTCCACTACCGTGCGGTTCCACGCCACCTTGATCGTCCGCGTACCCCGATTCCACACCTGGTGCGGCGCCAGCGGCGGCACCAGGATCAGGTCGCCCGGCCGCTGCTCGACAATGTACACGGGAAAGGTCGCCTTCTTCCACGCGTTGATCTGCGCAAAGTGCTTCTCAATCTCTACGTCGTGGCCCAGCATCGACAGAAAGTACTCGCTCACCACCTCGCGGTCCTTGGTCTCCGTCATGAACCAGATCGAGCTGCCTGGCCGCTCGCCGTCCGTCGACCCGGATGCCTCCACCATGATGTTCTGGCCCAGGCTCGCGCACATCTCCCGGTGCGCCGGCGTGTACGTGCCCTCGTGTCCCACGTAGCACATGAGGTTCTCTGCTCGCATCGCCGGCGGCAGGCTGCTCATCAGGTCGCCCGCCCGCACCGCGTGCTGCGTGTCCACAAACATGCCGTCGTCACCGTCGTCACAGCCCCCCGCCCCGTCGCAACCGCCACCGCCGCCCTTGGCCTCCACACTCTCGTTCAAGTAAAAGATGCTCTGCGGCAGTGCCTTGCGCAGCCGCTCCTGCCACTCGGGCGGACAGTCCATGTCCTTGAGGTACAGCCGCTGCCGCCGCTCGTCGCGAAAGTTGCGCGGCGTCCACTGCTCCGTCAACTGCTTCATCGACCGCAGGTAGTGCCCCATGGTCATGGGGACCTGCGCCTGGTTGTTAATGTCCCACACGTTCTCGGCCTTCTTGTCGTAGTGCTCCTGCAGCCACTGCGCGCTGAACAGCTGCTTGGGCAGCCGCTGGTTCCAGTCGTTGATCACCAGCGGCTTGCCGCCATGGATGACGTGGAAGTACACCAGCTGCTCGAACCGCTGCTGGCCCAACGTGAAGATTTCCGACGCCGAAATGTGTGTTGCCCACTCAAAGTTGGCCGTCTCCGCTACCAGCCCGTGTAGGTCCAGGTTTGCCGGGATCGGGTCGAACTTGGCCTGCGGGTGGAGGGTGCTCGGCATGTTTGTGGTCGTGTGGTTTTTCGGCCTTGCCTTTCTCAGCTTCTCCTTATCGTCGTCGTCGTCGTCGTCGTCGCTTTATTCGCCGACTTCTGTCTGCGTCAACCCAATCCCCTTGAGGCTCGTCGTTGCGACGCGCAGGCCGCGTCCAGTTCCGTCGTCGCCTGCGAGTCAGACGCGAGTGTTGCGCTGCCGGAAGAATGTCTGGAACAAACACGTACAGACACAAACAGCAGCAAAAACGAGGCCTCTGCCGTCGTAGCTGTGCCGCGATGCGCGAGGCAGGAGCCATGAGCACTCGCTTCTCAATCAAGCAGAGCGCCAATCAACAGCGGGGCGCCTACGAGGCTGAAGCAGCTCGTTGATTGGCTGGCGCAATCTTTGGACAGCTCCTTGTCGGACAGAATATGGAATTGTATTCCCGGATGGAAATGTCAAGTATTCGTAGAATCGAGAAATGCCTTTTTTGCCCGTTCCGCGCATCATGCGGACAAGGGCCTTTCTGTGCATGCTGACTGTGAGACCGAGGCAAAGCGTTGGCTTGGCGCGGCGCCGGTGGACTTTTGCTTGGGAGAAAAATCCTTAAGACGTTGGGATTCCGCAGAGTCTGTCCCAGCAACACGCCGAGCAGACCACTCGTCCAGGTCCGTCCTGTGTCTCTCACCAGCAGCGGCGCGTGTGTTGCCGTCCATCTACATTTACCATGCAGCCTCTCTGTCGCTTGCAGCCGCGTCCGGCCGGCCTCTGTCGACAGCTGGCTCTCGGGCCTCGACAGCTGCTCCGGTCGACACCGGCGCGCGTCCGGCAGCTGCTCTCGGGCCGCCCAGCGACCCAGCGCCGAAACGAGCACCGCCCGTCATATACGGGCACCCTGGCGGCCCGGCTGCACACGACAACGGCCGTTCGGGCCACAGCGGCCGCTACGCCGAGCGCCAGTGCTGGCGTCGAGGAGCCCCATCTGCCCCCGTACCAGCCGCCGACGTCCGGCTTGCTGTCGGTCCTGCCGACCGCGTGGGTGCCCTACGCCGAGCTGACGCGCATCGACAAGCCGACCGGGACGTACTACCTATTTTTCCCCTGTCTCTTCTCCACGCTCATGGCCGCCCCCATGGCGGTTCCCCTGGCGACGCCCGGCCAGGTCGCCGGCACGACGCTGCTCTTCTTCACCGGTGCACTCGTCATGCGCAGCGCCGGCTGCAGCATCAACGACCTGTGGGACCGCAATCTCGACCCGCACGTGCGCCGCACGCGGCATCGTCCCCTGGCCCGCCGCGCCATCACGCCGTTGGGCGGCCTCGTCTTTACTGGCACACAGCTGCTAGCCGGCCTGGCCGTGCTGCTGCAGTTCCCGACGTCGTGTCTGTACTACGGCGTGCCGAGCCTGGCGCTGGTGGCCACGTACCCGCTGATGAAGCGCGTCACGTACTACCCGCAGGCCGTGCTGGGGCTGACTTTTTCGTGGGGCGCCATCATGGGCTTCCCCGCGCTCGGCGTCGACCTGCTCGGCAGCCAGAGCGGGCTGCTGGCGGCCGGGCTGCTGTACGCGTCCAACGTGGCCTGGACGGTGCTGTACGACATGATTTACGCGCACATGGACATCAAGGACGACGAAAAGGCCGGCATTAAGAGCATCGCGCTCAAGCACGACGCCGAGACCAAGGCCGTGCTGACCGGCCTGGCTGCCGTGCAGATCGGCCTGCTGGCGGCGGCCGGCGTGGCCTCGGGGGCCGGGCCGGTCTTTTTTGCCGGCAGCTGCGGCGGCGCGCTCGTCACGCTCGGCATCATGATCCGCCGCGTCAACCTCAAGAGCGTCCAGGACTGCTGGTGGTGGTTCGTCAACGGCTGCTGGATCACCGGCGGCGCCATTGGCCTGGGCCTGGCCGGGGACTACCTGGTGCAGTACTATGGGCAGACTGGCCAGGCAGTCGAGGCCGAAGCCGAGACGACTGCTTAGTAAGAAATTACCGCACAAGAACAAGAAAACATATCCTTTACACTTTATTCGATCGTTGCTACCAGTAGACTCCTAGGCGCATCCCGCCGGCCAGAGCCACAGACTCCGTTGCCGGCAAGCTTTGAAAAGACCTCGCGTGCTCCCGCTCCGCGCCGCCCGTCTGCCAAAGCCATTGTTTGTAGTGGTGACCATATCCCATGTTGCAAAAAATTTTGGTTCGTTTCATCCCCTGAGCTCCCCCGCCCGACGCCCCGGCGATCCTCTAAGATCTTGGCTTCTCCTTCTTCTCCTTCCACAGCGCCATCAGGCCGACACCCGAGACCTTGACGACCTTGAAACGCACACCGGGGATATCACCCTTGGCCTTGCCCTTGCGACCGAAACCGGCCAGCAGGACCTCGTCGTTCTCGTCCACAAAGTTGAGGCAACCGTCATTGGGAACTGCGAAAAGGTTAGAACGCGGAAGCAAAGAGGACATGTAGCCGCCACTCACCGAAAGCCGTGACCTTCTTGCCGTTCTTGATCAGCTGCACACGGACACACTTCCGAATGGCAGAGTTGGGCTGCTTGGCCTCGACACCGACTTTCTCGAGAACGATGCCCTTGGCGTGCGAGGAGCCACCAAACGGCGAGGACTTGAAGGCCGTGCCCAGAGCACGCTTCTTGTACGCAAGATCGGACCACCGCTGCTCGCGGCGGTTGTTCCGCAGCTTGCGGGCGGCGTTCAGACCACGAGGCTTTCCTTTACCCATGATGGCTGCGAAATGTTAGCCGTGTATCGCAGTGTGGTCTGGCTGTGGCTTTCGACGTCGGGTGGGCTACCGTCGGGATGCAGCGAGCTCGGCGCTCCACGGTCGACGCGCAGTGCCAGCCCAGAGCGCCCAGGCTGTGCCAACGCCGAAAGCCACAAGCCAATTCGATTCGAAGGTGTCGCAGAAAACGTACCGATTCGTCTGTGGTGATCGCTGTGATGGTTGGTTGATGAGAGGGGAGGGAATCACGAAAGCGTCGGTGGACTTTTTTTTGCAGTAGGCGGGCAGAAAAATTGAAACCCACAGTTCGTAGGGTTTTCTCACCCTAGAAGTGTGGACTGATCGGCTTACCACGTGATTTTGAATACAAGTGGAGACATTCAATGCATCTATCCACAGCCCCCTTAGTACGATATCGAATGTAGGAGGTCGGACAACTCACAACACCGCCATCCCATTGTCTCATCGTCTTGACGCCATGTAGCCATGTCGCAGTGGACCAAGGGAAAATTCATTCGCCGACGGGAGCCGCCACCGGTCCTGTTTGTGCACGGGTCGCCGACGGCGTCCAACGTGTCACTGGCCGGCAGCGGCAACGGCACGGCCGGGCCTTTGGCCGCCGGAGCGACTTTGGGCACGAGCCTGAGCGGGGGGAGCAGCGGCGCAGCAGGTGCTGGGATGCCGGTGCTGTCGAGCGGGATGCTGTCGCGGCCGGCCTCGCGGCTTCGAAAGGAGGTGGGCAGCACAACGCCCCTGTCGGGAGGAAGCGGTGGCAGTGGTCTGGAAGGAGGCGGTGGCGGCGGCGGCATCGGCCTCGGCAGCGCCAGTGGCAACGACAGCCCGGTGCCCGCCGCAGCCGCTGCGTTTTCGATGCCGCTGCCGTTGCCGCTGGGCCGCGGTGTGGACCGGCGGTCGTCGTCCACGCGAGCCGCCGACCGGGCCGACGCCCTCTGGGCTGAGATGCAAGCCACGCTCGAAGAGGTCGAACTGTCGGCGTCTGAAGGCACGCGCGTATTCCGGCCAGACCACGACGCGAAGCTAGCCGAGCTGCGGCAGGCGCAGATTGCACTGGCCCAGGCGTGGGCGCGCAGCGAGGCCGACGACACGATTGAGACGACGCTGTCGGCCGACGCCGCCGAGGCGGCACGGCTGGTCAGGGGCAGCGGTGGTGGCGGTGGCACCGGCGCCGGGAATGGACTGACGCGCACTACGACAGCCGACGGGGAGCAGCTGCACCCGACCATGAGCAACGCGGCGCGGACGACGACGACCATGACGACGGGCACGACGCCGACGGGCATCGAGGCGACCGGAGGCGGTGGCGCCAATACTGGCGGCGGTGCTGGCGAGACGGGTGGCAGCACGGCCGGGACACCGAGCGCGACGGCAGCAGCAGCAGCAGCGGCGGCGGCGGCAGGGATGGGCGGGATTGGCGTGGCGGCGGTGGCGCAAATGGAAGAGGAGGAGACGCAGGTGGACATTTTGTTGGCGCGGAAGCGGCGCGAAGCCAACGACCGGTACTTTCAGCAAGTTAGCGGGGGCGTGCTGGACGTGGTGGCCAAGCTGGACGACGTGGCGGCGGCGATGCGGGCGGTCGAGCAGGAGAGCAAGGACCTGTTTGGCGACAATGAGGCGTGAGAAGAGAGAAGAGGGACGGAGGGACATCACGGCCATTATGATTACGAGAATACCCATGCTGAAGTTGAGGACTGCCAAGAGCACACATTCCGTCCTATCTATGCCGACGAGTACACCGTGTACGCGGAGCTGCCGGCGGCACTCCCCCAGGCCTCGGTCGCCAGCACCTGGTAATTGAGCGTGCCGAGACTCAAGCCGAGCGCCTCCCAGGCGGCAAAGTGGTTGGCGACGGTGACGGTGCCGCAGGTGGTGCGCTCGCTGGTGCGGACGGAAATGTACTGGTAAAAGGTGCTGCTAGAGGCCACAATCGACGGCTGGTCAACCTGCTGGTGCTTGTAAATGTCGTACGTGCTGCCGTCGCTGACGACGGAGCCGACCTTTGTGCCCGACGCGGCGCCGGCCGTGTTGCTGTACTCTTGGATGTAGTACTCGATCAGGGGGTCGGTCGACCAGCCGTAGACGGCTAGCAGGACCGTGCCGGCCGTGGCGGACGTGCTGCCCGAGTAGGTAATGTTTCTGGGGGGGGGGGGGGGGGGGGGGGAAGTTAGAAACCAAAAATCGAAAAGTCGAGTCCAAGCAGACAGCACAACTCACCTCTCCGTGCCGGTCGTCCAGCCACGTCCCACGACAAAGTCGGCCGCACCCGAAAAGGTGACCGAGTAGGAGTCAGTGGTCTCCTCAAAGTCGACGGTGCCTGTGGTGGTGTACTTTTGCGTGTAGTCGGGCGTGTCGGCGCGGGCGACCAGCACAAAGTCGCCTTCGTCGCGAATTTCGACGGCCGTCGAGGCCGGGGCGGCCAGGCTGCCAGCAGCAGCCGTGAGGAGGAGGGCAAGAGAAGCAAGCATGATGAAGTGAGAGAAGTGAAAACGAGTGAAAACGAACAAGTGATTGGACAAGCCAACAAGTCAAGAACAGAACAAGGAAACCCGATATAGAAAGAATCAATACTGACACGAAGAGACGACGTCCTTTTGTAAAGGGATCCCTTTGTATATGCTCTCCCACTCCACGTCGACTGCCCCTGTCCATGGTCCCATCATCACTGGATGCTACAACACGCCGGCTTCGGCACGTGCATGGATCGACCCGGCCATATCAGCCGAGGACGGGGCGAACACCAGACGGAGGAAACATGGTCGTCGTGGTCGGCCTTGTTTGAGATGGGCGCGCCGCTCCCGTTACGAGCATGAGTGTCCAAGCGACGTGCAAGTGGAGCAAAAGCGACCTGCTCCGCCGGTCTGATTTGGCGGCAGCACACGAGTGAAACAGCCCAGAGAAAGGGTGAAGCAGCGTCACCCCATGGCCCCTTTCAAGAGCGACGGCGTGAGGCGGTTGCAATCGGTTGTCGGATGGGGAAAATGTCAAGAATAGATCATGGTCTACGTAGTCATCATTCACCGGCTGTCGGCTGTGACTGCTACAGGACGCGGTCGGCTAATGATGGTGGGAATGTGCTGAGATGTAATTGTACGCCTAAAGCAATGAAAGACGCATTCTGAAGGAAAAGACGTCGTTTTGCGGAATGATTCTCTTGTACGGATTCGAGAAGAAGCTTCGAGTTCGATGCAAAGTCCCATGACCAAAGTGAGGACTGTGAGTAAGCAGATATGCAGCCAATAGAAATCGTCCAATGTGGGTCTCCTCGCTAAAGCGGTGCCTATTCCCATCATTGCATCACCAGGTTCTTGCCCGCAACATTCCGCGACACATCCACGAACCATGAAGCCGTCTACGATCTTTGCCTCGCTACTGGCGCTCGCGGCTACCGCAGTCGCCGTCGATGTCAACAAAAAGGTCATTGTGACCTACCCGACTAGCACGCCCGACTGGGTCGTCAAGCAGGCTAAGGACGCCATTCTGGCAGCCGGCGGCGTGATTACGCACGAGTACATTCTGATCAAGTGAGTTGGACGCTGTCCGAGAGGGATGCGCCTGTTGTCGACCACGGCTGACTGTCTGCAGGGGATTCGCTGCCACAGCGGGCGAAAAGGTGCTCGAGTCGGTGCAGTCGATGGGCAGTGCCTACAACGCACTCGTGCAGGAGGACGAGGTGGTGTCGGTGTCCTAGACGTGGAGGGCGGCAGATGTTTGGGGGACGTCTGGCTGTTGTTTGACGGCGGTCTTGGCGGCTGTACAGTGGAGATATCTGGGCGACGAGATGGGCTGCTGCCCGGCTGCCCGGCTGGACATGTGTCCATCTGTCATCTGCCGTCTGTCATCTGCCGTCTGGGCGTCTACCGTCTAGCACGTTACGGTCCTTTCAGCGTTGCTTCAACAGGCGTTGGGCGTTGCCGTGGGGAGTCTTTGGGAAGAAAGCGTTCGATTGACTACGCATGGATGTGAAAAGTGATGTGTGTGACACTGGGCCGCGCTGCCGCGCTGCCGCGCTGCTGGGCGCTGCATGAACGCCCACCCGACGCAGGAACGGCTGAAACGCCACACGACAGCTGCTACCTACGGGTCTGCGCCTCGTCACCTTTTGCTCCCTTTCTGCTCGGATCGCGCGTCCAAACCGCCGCAACCTCCTTCATCTCCCACCCCCGCCGGTGGAGCAATGTCGCAGTCTGGCGGCACACTGCACGAGCAGCGAGACCGAAATACTACGATGCCAAAGCCTCATATTTCCGAGTTGACGAGTATCGTACAGAGTACGGCGTATGCCCACTGTCGTATCTTCCTCACTTTCCCAGAATGCCGCCCGGCAAATGGATGGGCGGCCCAGAGTGGGTCCCAGCCACCTCGAGCTCGCAGCTCTGATCAGTACGGCCAGTACGGCAGGCACGCCCCTGTCTATCGTAAGCTGTTGCCGTTTCCGCGCCCCCGAGACATTGCAGTTGGATTTGGTGATTTGGATAGTTTTCACAGATGCACTTTTGACAAGCTGAATACTTTAACACTTTGTTTGCCACTCTTGTCTCTGTTTCCACCATCCCTCACTTCCCCCATGGAATGATACCCAACCTGCGCACGTATAAGCGGATCCACACCTGTCACGGGAAGCAGCCGTTGCATCGTTGGGCTCCGCTCTTTTCCCTCCTTGCTGCGCTTTCCCACCAACGCATTCGGTCTCAACCCTCTCGGGAGAATGCCATTGTCGCTCGACGGCCCTTTCAGACGACTGACGGGCCTGCCAGACCGACTCGCGCTCACCGACATCTGACGCAGTTCTTTTCTTGGGGCTCTTGGAAGGGGCAGGTCGACTCGAGCCAGACCGCCTTTTATCGCGCGGTGACCTTGGGCCGTTTGGGCGTGCGGTCTGGAGCTTGCCTTTCTGCTTCCCGCTTCTTCTCCCTCTTGGCCTACCGTCTCTTCTCATGCCTCAACCACAGCAGCCCATTGGGAGGGCTGGCCAGGCGGCCCTCCTCACATGGGTCAACACGTTTGATCTCGACCGCAAGGTTGAGCGGATAGAGGACCTGGCCGACGGACAGGTCCTGGCCCAGATGCTGCACGACCTGGACCCCGCGTTCGACCCGGCCACGTTGGACCAGAACGCGGGCTCGTCCGCTTGGCTGACCAACAAGCGCAACGTCCAGACCGTTGCCAAGGCGCTGAACAAGTACATTCTGCACACGGACGCCAGCGGCGCCATTGAGTTTCTGCCGCGCACCGTCGACTTCCGCGCCATCTCGGACAGCCTGACTGCCGACGGCCTGGCCCAGCTGGTCGCCGTCTTTGTCGCCACCGCCATGCTGGGCAGCAGCAACACCAAGTACATTCCCGTCATGCGCCACAGCCTGACGACCGGCGAGCAGGCCGAGATCATGGCCATCCTACAGCGCAAGGCTGAGGAGCGCGAGCGGCTGGCCGAGGGCGCCGCCGAGGCTGCGCTGGACGAGGCCGAAGCGGAGTCCGGAGTGGGGTCCGGAGCGCCGGATGCCGCGCTCGTGGCCGAAGCGCAGCTGGCCACGCTGTCGGCCGACTACGACCGCCTGTGCAAGCGGCTGGCCGACTCCAACACGCGGCTGGAACACCTGCAGATGTCGTACGAGGGCATCAAGGACGAGCTGGAGCGCAAGGAGAAGGAGCTGGACGTGGAGCGGCACCGCTACGGCGCGAGCGAGTCGCAGGTGGTGCGCGGGCTGCAAGAAAAGCTGCAGGAGCAGGACGAGCTGATCAGCAGCCAGGAGGCCCAGGTCGAGGACGACCGGGTCGTCAAGCAGCGGCTGACACTGGAAAACGGACAGCTCAGCCGGCGTGCGGCGCTGGTCGAGCCGCTGCAGGACCAGGTGCAGGAGCTGCGGCACGCCAACGAGGAGCTCAGCAAAAAGGCCAACACGGTGGAGCGCTACAAGCAGAAGCTGGAGGCGCAGCGCGGGCTGGAGACGGACCTGCAAAATGCCCTGTACGAGCTGGGACAGCACAAGGAGGCGGCCAAGGAGGTCGAGGCGCTGCAGCGACGGGCCGGGCAGCAGCAAGCGACGATTGAGCGCTTCCGCGAGATGGTGTCGGGGCTTGAGCAACAGATTGAAGACACCCGGCTGCAGCGGGCCGCTCTCGAGACGGATGTCTACACGGCGCACGCCCAGCTCGAGGGCCTGCGCGAGCAGAACCAGCTCAACGAGACCCGCATTGCCGAGCTCGAGCAGCAGCTGCTGCACGGCACAGGCGACGGCGGCGCCGGCAGCGTGCCCGGAAGCGCCGGGGGCGGCGCGGCAGCCGGTGCACGGGGCGCTGGCAAGACGACATTCAGTCTCGAGGACGAGCTGCAGCAGGATGCTGAGACGGCACCACCGACGCCGACGGCGCAGTCACAGGTGCTGGAGGCGGCGCGGCTTCGGGCCGAGAATGGGATGCTCCGGGTGCGGCTGGACGCGCAGACAGAGGGGGACAAGCGGCTACGGGCCGAGCTGGAGGCGACGCGGGCGCGTGAGGAAGCGGCACGGCGGCAGTACGCGGAGCTGCTGGAAAAGCAGGCGGTAGCGGGGGGGGGGACGCGGAACGAGCAGGCCGCGTCCGCGGCGGCGACGGCGGCAGCGCTCGAGCAGCAGGTGGCCGACGGACAGCGGGAGGTGCTGCGGCTGCAGGGCAACCTGGCGGCGGTGGACAAGGGGTCGCTAGCGGAGGCGCTGGCGGAGCTGCAGGCCACGGACCGGCTGGTGTCGACGTCGCTGACGGAGGAGTTGACGACGCTGCGGCGGGATATGCAGGCGCTGCAACTGGCCAAGGACCAGCAGGAAAAGGTGCTGCTGCAGACGCTGCTGTCGCGGGAGATGGGAAAAGGGGAACGGGGGGGGAAGGGCTCGGGGGCGACGAGTCCGACGAGTCCGACGGAGAGCGCCGTCATGGCGCCGCCGGAGAGCACCATGGTGACGAGCCCGACGGCGCCGACGCCGACGCCGACCGAGGCCCGGCTGACCGAGGAGCTGCGGCGGGTGGGCGAGAAGAGCGAGAAGCTGCGGGTGTTGGCCAAGCAGTTGAAAAAGGTGAGTGGTAGTGGTCGCGATGGTCCTCGCGTCCTCTTCGCGTCTAACGCAACCTCCAGCAATACGAGGCCGCCGACCTGGACCGCCAGGACCTCCAGCGGCGTCTGCGCGCGGCCGAAGCGACGCCCGGCAGTGCAGCCGCGGCCGCCGCGCTGGCCGCCCAGCGCGCGGCGTCGGACCAGGTGCTGCGCAACCTGCAGCGCGAAAACG